>PVKU01007425.1:0-87654 GCA_004027475.1 Anoura caudifer
ATCATATTTTTTATCTTCTTTTTCTTAGATAAGTCCCTTTAACATTTCATATAATAAGGGCTTGGTGATGATGAACTCCTTTAACTTGATCTTATCTGAGAAGCACTTTGCCCTTCCATTCTAAATGACAGCTTTGCTGGATAGAGCAATCTTGGATGTAGGTCCTTGACTTTCATGATTTGGAATGCTTCTTTCCAGCTCCTTCTTACCTGGAAGGTCTCTTTTGAGAGATCAGCTGACAGTCTGATGGGAATTCCTTTGTAGGTGACTGTCTCCTTATCCCTTGCTGCTTCTAGAATTCTCTCCTTCATTTTAATCTTGGCTAATGTGATTATGATGTGCCTTGGTGTATTCCTCCTTGGGTCCAACTTCTTTGGGACTCTCTGAGCTTCCTGGACTTCCTGGAAGTCTATTTCCTCAGCCAGATTGGGGAAGTTCTCCTTTATTATTTGTTCAAATAAGTTTTTCACTTGTTGCTTTTCTTCTTCTCCTTCTGGTATCCCTATAATTCGGATGTTGGGACATTTAAAGATGTCCTGGAGGTTCCTAAGCCTCTCCTCATTTTTTTGAATTTTTCATTCTTCATTCTTTTCTGATTTGTTTCTCCCTTCTGGTCCACTCCATTGATTTGAGTTCAAGTTTTCCTCCCATCTCCATTGGTTCCCTGTGCATTTTCCTTCATTTCACTTATTTAGCCTTCATTTTTTCATCTAATTTGTGAGCAAAATCAACCAATTCTTTGAGCATCCTGATCACCAAGGCTTTGAACTGTGCATCTGATAGGTTGGCTATCTCTTGGTTGCTTAGATGAATTGGCTCTGGAGCTATGATATGTTCTCCCATTTGAGCCTTTTTTGTTTTTCCCCCTGGTCGTGGCTGTTATGTAGTGAGGAGTGGAGCCTTAGGTGTTCACCAGGGTGGGGCAGCCCAGTGGCTGGGTTGTGATGCTGTATGTGGGGGGCGGGGTCTCGATGTTTTTAGGTTTTATTTCCTGGCGCTGGGGCCCTGGGTTGCAAGTTCTGTCTTGTTCCCAGTTTTCACCTGGATTATCTGCGTGCACGAATGTGGGACCGCCTGGTCAGCCAGCCGCCTTGTGCCTGTGGTCTGCTAGCCACTGCCTGTGTACCTGGGTCCTGCTAGCTGCTGCCTGCAGGCCCGGGTCTACCAGCAGCTGCCCATGCGCCCAGGTCCTTCAGCTTCGCCTTCCTCCTGCTGTGACTCTGCCCCTCTTACTGGTCTGGATGAATGGTTGTGGGACCTCCATACAGTTCAATTTTCTCTCAGTTCTGGTTGTTTTCTTGTTTCTAAATCCTTGTTATCCTTAATTTTGGATGTGTGAGGAGGCACAGTGTGTCCACCTACACCTCCATCTTGGCCAGAAGTTCTAATCTATTTTTAGTTAAATTTTGATTATGGTATAAGGTAAGGGTCCATTCTTGCATGTGGAGATTCAGTTTTTCCAACACTTTTTGTTGAAGAGACTATCCTTTCCCCATTGTGTAATCTTGGCACTCTTCTTGAAAATCATTTGACCTTACATATAAAGGTTTATTTTTGGACTCTATTTTATTCCATTGGTCTATGGGTCTTTCTTAATGTTCTTTTTTCTGTTTTAATTTGTATGTTTTTAATTTCTTTTTCTGTTTTATTGCACTGACACAGTCCTCCAGTACAATGTTGAAATGTTGAGAGTGGACATTTTTGCCTTATTCCTGATCTTAGGGGGAAAGCATTTTGCCTTTTATACTTTTACATTTTAAACATAAATACTCTTGTACTATTTTGTTCATTGCTAGCAGCAGAAATGAAAATCTCAGTAGAGCACATGAAAATTAATAAGAAAACCTTCTCCCAAAATTAAACACCAGTACAAAGAAATCAGTGGAACATAGAAGATCAAAGAAAATAAAATTTTATATGTATCATTTAAAATATCAAACTTTAAAGAATAGTTTTGAAAAATATCAACCCTATGCCATCATCCTTTGTCTGCTTTCCCCAGAGGCAACCACTTTCAACTTTTGTTGCCAATTTTTTTTTTGTATTTACTTCTACAGCTCTGGAAGCAATGCAAATATTGATATTTGATATTTCAGTATTAGGCATTAGTCTATTGACTTTCACTGCAGAGATGAGGGTTAAGGTCTTTTTCCCCTATCTTTCTTACCCCGCCCACCTTCACCCTCATACATATTTGTTGATCTTATTTTATCTCTGTATAGCTATGTGAAAATTTTTGCCAGAGTAGTATTCAGAGTGTATATTATGACTATATACATGTTTACAACTAAGTTATGTAGTATTCAAATATTACTTTTCTTTTCTGTTAAGTACTTTGTTTTCTTTTGAGTTTTTTCTTTTTTTCTCTTTTCCATATTTTTTTCTTAAGTACAATTCCTAACTCCTCCAGTTAGTTAAATTTCTGTTGTACATTGAGATACAACAGGTATAAATCAAGAATGAGAAAGACATAAAATCCTGGGTCTTACACAATTTCATCTTGAAAAATAATTTCTCCTGAGGCCTTCTGGGCTGTTTGCCTTTATATCCTGCAAATACCCTTAACTATGATGCTTTGCCTCTCTTTTGTGTAAGCTTGAGAATATCATGCCTTCATCTTTCTTGTTTTATTCCTCTATTGTGTTAGAACACACCCTACATTACAAAAATTGTTTTGTACATTGCTGATCTGAAAATGCTTTTATTTCATTGTCATTCTTGATTGATACTTTCCTGGCTAGAGATTTATAGGTTGGAAATAATTTTCATTCAGAAATTCAAAGGAATTGCTCATTTACTTTATAGCCTCCATTGAGAAATCTAAAGCTATTTTCATTCCTGATATTTTGAATGTGACCTATTTGTTGTTTGTTTTCCCTTTCTGGAAGCTTGCAGAATCTTCTTTATGTTTTCTAAAATTTTATAAAGGTATGATTTGTTATATTTTTATTTATTGTTTTGGGTCCTTTAAATCTGGAAGCTTTTGTCCTTGTTGTAAATTTTCCTAAATTTGTTTCTTTGATTATTGTCCCTTTAATCCCCCTCATTCCATTGATTTCTTTGTACTGATGCTTTACTTTTTGAAGAGATTTTATTATTTTCCATCATTCTACTGTTTTTCATTTCTGCGATTGTATTTTAAATTTCTAAGAGTTGTGGGGTTTTTTTGTTGCTGCTGTTCTATGAATATTCCTTGTTACAGCATTCTTACTTCATGAATATGATGTCTTTGCTCTGAGGATATTAATGATAGCTTTTTTGAAGTTTTTGTCTCCCTTCATGGTTACTTCATTGCATTTTTTTCTCTTTGATGTGATTTCTTTTCTCAGATATCTTGTCATAAGTAACACTGGGAAACTAGAAAGAAAGCTGGTTGGAACTCTTGAGTCTGTTGATGTGGTCTCAGACCATTTAATTAGAGAGCCTCTCGTGTTAGTGCATATTTCTAGGTCTTGGTGGTAGGATCATCCAGAGAAGGTTGTCTTAGTCTAGGAGACTGTAGAGAGTGTAGGCCTAGTCACTGTTATTTCTTGGAGTTTTGTGGAGGAAGAGAGTAGCATGTGTTTAGTGTTTAAGAATTAGTTTGTTCTAGTTTCAGTATAGTACCTTCAACTGTGCTCTGGTGTCCCCCAGTCTAAAAAGCCTCTGATTTAGAAGACAGAATTAGCAGTCTCACTGATGTGGGATGAGGATGCCACAGTCTTAATTAATGTCTTAAAGAATCTCCTAATCAGTCATGTTTTTAGAATGCCCTTTACTTCCAAATCAGCCATCCTTAATCCCAGCTTAGAATTCACATTTCAGGTGTCTGTTTTCCAGCTTTCAAAATTTGTTGCCATTGTTTCCTCTCCCATTTTCTTTGCTCTTAAGAGGTTTTTTAAAAAATTTATTTTTATTTTATTTTAGAGTGGGAGGTAGACAGAGAGGAAGAAAGACATCTTTCATGTGAGAATGAAACATTGACCAGTCGCCTTCTGCAAGTGCCCCGACTGGAGACAAAGCCTACAACCCAGGCATGGGAATTAAGCCAGTGACCCTTCAGTTTGCAGGATAACACCCAACCGAGCCACACTGGCCAGGGCTGTTCTAAGAGTTTTATGGACTTTTAAAAATCTGTTCTCTGTGGAGTTTCAGGAGGGATTATAAAGATATGTATTTTACCTTTAAATATATAATTTCATATTTTTTCTATAAATTTCTAAACCTATTCAGAATCTCTGTCTTCCTTGACAAAACAGGAATACCTAAACTTCCCTCTGAATTTTTTTTTTTCTACATTTTTACTGTCTCAAATTTCAGATCCAGCTTGCTGAATCTTAAGATTTTTTTCCTTTCTGTCCTTAATATTTTGCCATTTGCCATACTATGTTTACTTGTAGATTTTTAAAAATGCTGCTTAGTAGTATTGGGGATTTCCAGCCTGGAGAACTCATCTTTCTTGACTTTCAGGAAAATTTCAATATTATTTTTTATTTTCACTTTTATTTCCCCCCAATTTTATTGAGAAATAATTGACATACAGAGTCTGGCAGAAGTAAGACCTGCTTGAGTGTGGTTCGTAGGGTAATAATATGAGTGTAATAATTTATAGTTTTAATTTGAACATTGTACCTAAAATGTCATGTGGTATTCTTGAGTGTGATAGTGTTATGTTACAAAATTACATGCTTATGATTTTGTAATAAAAAAGGGGTGTTATTTGTGCTGGGCCCTGTACATTACTGAATAAGTGATGGTTTGAAATGATTATCACAGTAGGTTTAGTGAACACCCATCATCTCATATAGGTAAAATAAAAAGAAGAAAAAATAATTGTTTTTGTGATGAGTACTCTTAGGATCTACTCTCTTAACTTTCTGAACATATACAGCAGTGTTATCTATATTCATCACGATGTATATTATTACATCCTTAGTATTTATCTTATAACTGGAAATTTATATTTTTTGACCACCTTCATCCACTATTTTTATTATTATTGATCTTTGAGAGAGGGAAAAAGAGAAACAATGATTTGTTCTACTTATTCGTGTATTCATTGGTTGATACTTGTATGTGCCCTAACCTGGAATCCAACCCACAACCTTGGTGTATTGGGACAACGCTGTATCCAACTGAGCTACCTAGGCAGGGCCCAACCAATGATCTTATAAAACATATTTCCTCCCCATCTTCTAGTTTTTCCTTCTGAAACTGTGATTGTCTTCCCTACATAGCTTTTTAAAATCTTATCTTATTTCTTTTTAATTTTTATACTCTATTCTGACTAATTTCCAATGCATAAATTCTCTCTTCATTTGTTTTTATTCTGTTGTTTGTCCCATCTTTTACACTTCTAATTTTAGAGACTTTCCAGGATTTCCAACTGCTTTTCATAAATGCCTGTTATTGTTTAATTAACTATTTAAAGGATATTAGCCCAATTTTTAATGTATATTTAGTCTGCTCAAAGAGGTTTTTAAAAACCATTTAAGATTTTTTATTTAAAAATTTTTTTTAAACAGGTGAAAATTCTCCTGTTTATTTTGTCTACTGATGTGGCTCATGGCAGCAATTTTCCTCAAGTATTATATTGTCATTTTAGTTTGAGAGCTCATGTTGGATAGGACTTTTTCCCATGTGTTTTGCTCTTTTGTGTGGTTTTCGAGTTCTTTCAGCCTGATCCTCTGGTTGGCATAGCGCTAGGTTGGCTGTTTCATTAGGGATCTGAGCTTTTACTTGATGTGAATAGCCCACTTCTGGACTATACTATGTATACGATACATGTTATGTAGGCCTTATTTATTGACCCACAAAGATCTTATTCTTTTTTATTGAGTGTAGCTATGTACCAACCATGTTATTTCCTGTATATCCTTCTAAAGATCCTTTATGTATATACAGGGAAATAAAAATACACTTATTTTTCTTTCTTTTGTATACAAAAGTTAGTACATGGTTTTTGTTTCCTTATTTAGCAATAAGTTAGGAAATACTTCCATTTAAATCAGAAAGCTTTAGTGTAGAGATTGTTGGTTTCTTTGTTATAGAGACATGTAGATTTGACCAGACATGGTTTATTTTCAACAAAATGGCCAGGGACTTTTCCTACCTTTGAATTTTTACATAGTTTTCATATATCATTAAATATATATAGGGTATATATATATATATATTCTCAATCATTTTCTTCAATATAAAGATTCACCAGCTCAGTAATTATAATGACCTTCATTCCTTTAAAATGTTACTCATGTAATTCTCACAACAACTATACTACTTTAAATTTTAACCATGTGTTAATGATGTGACCACTTGTTTATGGTGACAGTGTGTAAGTGAAAAATAATTGGTACCATGGTTGTTCTCTGAACCACTAGATTCTTTACCACTCTCCTAGCTCTTTTAAGTTTTTTATATGATAAAGAATTTTCACTTTTAACTAATAACGTGTAACAAGTTCTTAAGTTGTCATCTAGTAATTTTGCATAAAGGAAACTAAAAGCAGCCCAAACAATGCTATTCATTGTTCTAACCCTTACTTAGCCAGAAAGTATTTTAAGGCTTCCTATTGCTTAATACAGGTTACAAGTAACTATTTACTACTTTTTCATAGATAAAACTGTTGACCTTCAAGAAAGCTTTAGGGGAAGAAAAGATTTTAACTTCCTTTCTTTCTTAAAAAAAACCCCAAACCCAAACAACCCTTTTTTTTTTTTTACTACACCTAAGAAAGAAAAAGTACTAAATATATATGTTGCTTGAGCTAAAAGACATGGGAAACCAGAAAATGTATATATTGATTAAATTCCTAAGAAATATGAGGTAAAAATTGAAGTCTTTGGATTAAGTTTTAAGTTTCTACAAAGAAGCAACATTTGCTATTCTTTATAAAGTGAAGAGACTTACCATATATAGAAATAATTTAATGCCTTTTCACAAGAAATAATAGCTTGAGCTTTGCTAATGGTTCATATTTTTTGAAGGCATCTAAAATGCTTTCCAAATCCATGGAACAAGTCCTTATTTCTTCTCTTAACCTATTTATATCGTACTTTTCATGGATTTCTGGCTGAAGTTGCAGGCAAGACCAAAGGTAATCCAGGACTTCATCCTTGTTCTGCCAGAAAGTCTGGAGAATTGTCTTCTCGTTATCCTCCTCTACCTCAGTGCTGCCACTGCAAAGGTATCCCCAGAGCCCCAGCTTCCTTGGCCTTGAACTCTTTCTCCCTCTGCAGGCTGTACTGTTTAATTTCAGCCTGAGCTATTTTGGCCTGCTTCAGCCTCTGGTCTCTTGCCGGCCTTGGATACTTCCTGGGCAGTCTGCTTCTCTGCCTGTAGCAGCTGCTGGATTCTTTGTGACTTGCCATGTAGCTGGTGATTCTGAGGTGAAGGGGAGCAGCCATTTTAAATGGGCTGGATTTGCCCCTTGGGTCATCTGGCTTAGCTGCCTAATATCTGTGTCTGGGCTGGTCCCTGCCCTCTGTCTGCTTTGATCTCCTTTAATTTTTGTACTAGCCTATGAAGTAAGTACTGCATAGACAAGGAAGCAGGCTAAAGTGGGTAAGTTTCTCATGGTCACTTGCTTTTGTTCATATCATTCCAAACCTCATTTTTAAAACTCTGTATTACCTATACTCTACCCTGATTGGTAATAGGAACCTGAAAAACCAAGCTATCAAACTCTTGCACTCATGAAAATAGGTCAGTGATTTTTTTTTTTTTTTTTTTGCAGCTTCATCTTTTAACCGTTATTGCTTCTTGTCTTAGTTCCCAGGGCTATTTCTGAGCAGTAGATGTTACAAGTACTCACCTGAACAACCAGTTCCAAGTCCTGTCATCAAATCTTATGCTCCTGTTCCAAATGGTGAGTTTCTTGTGGACATATTACAACTTTCATAAATTCTCACTCTTAGATATCTTTAGCTATAGAGGAAAAAAATATGAGAACATAGGGTTAATTTGTCTTTACTTTTTTGCTACTGTTTTATCATACTGAGAAAATCAGAAGTATATTTCCTGGTAGGACTATTGAAATTATTTAGCTAAAGGAGATGCTTTATATCAACTGAGAATTTATTGTTATTTGTTAAAACTTTATTCTTAAATCACATATTTAAGTGCTATATGGTCAAATACAATGCTATGTTTTAATAGAGTATGCATTGTAGTTATGAAAATAACCTTAGTGAATATTGTTTCTTTTTTCTATTGCCTGAATAATTAAGAGGATGCTTTTATTAAACTTTAGAATATTTCTGAGACCCAAACTCAATTATTGTTTCTTAACCAAATTTTAAATAATTAAAATCTGGTTATTAATATAATAATTACTGTTTATTATGTGTCTTTCATAGATCTGACATGCTTTATAAATGTTAATCATGTAATCCTCAAAAAACCCCTATAAGATAGTTGATGGTATTGACATTTTGCAGATGAAAAAACTGGGTTAGAAATTTAAGAAATTAAGTCAGAGAACCTATAATTTGGATGCGTTACCTTTCGACCCTTTTGCTTTTCTCATTATACCATCTGCTTATTTGTGGTATTTGAAATTTGGATATGTAGAAAGTGAAAGGCTTTTAAATTCTGAATCAAGAAAAATAAAAAGGGTGTGGTTATGCCTGTTTTGTGCATTGTACAGAATTATAGAGACTGTATTTAAGTATACTGAATTATAATTCCTTTGTTTTTTATTTTTAGGTAAAAGATACATAATTTTTATTTAAAAGAAATGAGTGTAACTAGTATCGCATTAAGAGTTGAAACCTGGCTTTTAGCTACATGGCATGTAAAAGTACCGCTATTGTGGTTGGAAGCTTGTGTTCACTGGATCCAAGAAGAAAATGATAATGTTAATTTAAGTCAGGCACAAATAAATAAACAAGTTTTTGAGCAATGGCTCCTTACTGATCTGAAAGATTTGGATCATCCTCTGTTACCTGATGGCATCTTAGAAGTTCCGAAAGGAGAACTGAATGGATTTTTTGCTCTGCAGATTAATTCACTGGTTGATGTAAGTCAACCTGCATATTCCCAGATACAAAAGTTGAGAGGAAAGAATACTATGAATGAGCTAATTACAGCTGAAACACAAGTAACCCAAAAGCCTTGGGAAGCAAAGCCTTCACGAATGTTGATGCTACAGCTAACTGATGGAATTGTACAAGTGCAGGGAATGGAATATCAGCCTATTCCAGCTCTTCATAGTAATCTTCCTCCAGGTACAAAAATCTTGATTTATGGAAACATTTCTTTCCGTCTTGGTGTTCTCTTACTGAAACCAGAAAATGTGAAGGTGTTGGGAGGAGAAGTAGATGCTCTTTTAGAGGAATATGCCCAAGAAAAAGTTCTTGGAAGATTAATTGGGGAACCTGATCCTACAGTTTCAGTCATACCGAATAATTCTAACCAAAACATTCTCAGAAATACAGATGATCTAGATCTTGTGTTAGGACCTTCTGATGAAGAACTCTTGGCAAGTCTTGATGAAAATGATGAGCTTGCAGCAATTAATGCCACTTCCTTGGAAAGAAGATGCTTTAGCACAGGTAGTTCCTCAAATAGTATTCCCACAAGACAGTCGGGTTTTGAACCAGGACTTGTTATTTCTCCAAGACCAAAGGAGAAACCACCAAATCAATCTGTGCATTTCACTGATGGGGAATTAGATGACTTTTCATTGGCAGAGGCCTTGCTTTTAGAAGAAGCTGCCCAGGAAGAAAAAATGGAGACTAAAGAATTGCAGCCATTGACTTTGAACAGAATCACAGATGAAAATATAGTGAGATCTTCACATGAGCCTAATGCTCTGAATAATTTTTCAGTGATTTGCAAAAATGGTAACAATTGGAATGAAAAAAGTTTATCTGAACAGATGACTAATGAAGACAAATCTTTTAGTTGTTTATCTTCTACAGACCACAACAGTAGTGTTTTTTCAGTTCATGATAACATACACCTGTACCATGACTTGACAAATAAAGAAAAGAACTCAGAAACAGGTGATAAAGTAAAACAAACCATCAGCAATTCAGATACACATTCCTTAAATAATAAAATTTTAAGTGAAGAACTAGTTCATTATGTACCAAAACGGAATTCACAAATTTCTAATGAAAATGATCACCATTTTCAGCATTATTCTTCAAGACCATCAGAGGACAGCACTAATCTTTCTATCACCATGGATTTGTATTCTCCCCCCTTTATCTATTTGTCTGTTCTAATGGCCAGCAAACCAAAGAAAGTTTTAACAGTAAAAGTCAAAGCCTTTATTGTGACCTTAACTGGAAATCTCTCAAGTTCTGGTGGCATATGGAGTATAGCAGCAAAGATTTCCGATGGTACTGCATATCTAGATGTAGACTTTATAGATGAAATACTTACTAGTTTGATAGGATTTTCAGTACCAGAGATGAAAAAGTTAAAAAAGGAACCTGTTCAGTACCAAAAATTCCTGGAAGGTTTGCAGAAATGTCAGCGAGATCTAATAGATTTGTGCTGTCTAATGACTATTTTGTTTAATCCCTCCTTGTCTAAAGCAACTGTACTGGCATTAGAAAAAGTTAATGTGGAACACCTTGAGAACCTAAAGAAGCGATTGAATAAATAATTTACTAAAATAGTAATAGAAAATAATACAATATTTAGAATTTGTCCTTTTATTTTTGAAACTTTGTAAAAGGGACAAAGGAAGTTTCATGACTTCAATTTAAAAGTGTTTAATCATGTTTGTGTGTTTAGGTTTTCTTAATAAATTTTTTTATAGTAACTATTTTAAAAAAGGAACTTGGTGACTCACTGTTATTGAGAACTTTTGTTATCCACTTAATTTCTTTTTGTGATTTTTATTTAAATTTAAATTTTATTTTAAATGGATGCTCTGTAATTTCCTTTCATCCTTTCTTTTTAAAAAAAATTATTTATTTATTTTTAGAGAGAGGGGAAGGGAGAGAGAAAGAGGGAGAAAAACATCAGTGTGTGGTTGCCTCTCATACATCCCCAGCTGGGGACCTGGCCTGCAACCCAGGCAAATGCCCCAACTGGAAATCAAACCAGGAACTCTTTGGTTTGCAGGACAGTGCTCAATCCACTGAGCCACACCAGTGAGGGCTGTCCATTCATATTTCTATCTGGAGTTTAAGAGACAGGTTTCTCAGTCTCTCAAATACTTACACAAGGTATTATTAAAAAATATTTTTGTCAGTCTGATAATTTATTTTGTATTTCTTCTTTTGAATTGTCTTCCTTGATGGTATTCTTAAATATTTCTCAAACATTAGGATGAACAATAGGACACCAAATTTTTAGAATAGTCTCTAATAATTAGGAGTAAAAGACAGATGATTGTTCCATTAATAAATTTAATAAGTTTGGTGTTTTTCTTTGTATATTTGTGAATTCATGCTGTTAGTATTCATTGTAGCTTTGAGATTCAGGGCAGCAGACCCACAGTGCATTTAAAAGAGTCAATATAAATCAACTTTAAATATGTATTTGACATTATTACTTTTCCATGATGGCCTAGTTCTTTAGGTCAGCTTTATGGGACCTCAATACTAATGAAATGAAGCAGATAAACCCTAATTAATTAATTAATTAACTGGAAGGCTAAGATGTTTTTATTTATTTTTTAAATATATTTTATTGATTATGCTATTACAGTTTCCCATCCCCTCTTTTATTCCCCTCTGCCCTGCACACCCCCTCCCACCCACAGTCCCCCCCTTTTAGTTCATGTCCATGGGTCATACATATAAGTTCTTTGGCTTCCACATTTCCAATACTATTCTTAACCTCCTCCTGTCTATCTTCTACCTACCATTTTTGCTACTTATTCTCTGTACCTTTTCACCCTCTCTCCCCCACGCACTCCCCTGTTGATAACCCTCCATGTGATCTCCATTTATTTGATTCTGTTCCTGTTCTATTGTTTGCTTAGTTTTTGTTTTTGTTTTAGGTTTGGATGTTAATAACTGAATCTGTTGTCATTTTATTGTTCATATTTTTTATCTTCTTTTTCTTAGATAAGTCCCTTTAACATTTCATATAATAAGGGCTTGGTGATGATGAACTCCTTTCACTTGACCTTATCTGGGAAGCACTTTATCTGCCCTTCTATTCTAAATGAAAACTTTGCTGGATAGAGCAATCTTGTATGTAGGTCCTTGCCTTTCATGACTTGGAATGCTTCTTTCCAGCCCCTTCTTGCCTGGAAGGTCTCTTTTGAGAAATCAGCTGACAGTCTGATGGGCACTTCTTTGTAGGTGACTGTGCTCTTATCCCTTGCTGCTTCTAGAATTCTCTCCTTCATTTTAATCTTGGGTAATATAATTTTGATGTGCCTTGGTGTGTTCCTCCTTGGGTCCAACTTCTTTGGGACTCTCTGAGCTTCCTGGACTTCCTGGAAGTCTATTTCCTTTTCCAGATTGCGGAAGTTCTCCATTATTTGTTCAAATAAGTTTTCATTTTCTTGGTCTTCCTCTTCTCCTTCTGGCACCCCTATGATCCGGATGTTGGGACATTTAAAGATGTCCTGGAGGTTCCTAAGCCTCTCCTCATTTTTTTGAAATCTTGTTTCTTCATTCTTTTCTGGTTGGATGTTTCTTTCTTTCTTCTGGTCCACACTGTTGATTTGAGTCCCAGTTTCCTTTCCATCACTATTGGTTCCCTGTACATTTTCCTTTATTTCACTTAGTGTAACCTTCATTTTTTCATCTAATCTGTGACCAAATTCAACCAATTCTGTGAGCATCCTGATTACCAGTGTTTTGAACTGTGCATCTGATAGACTGGCTATCTCTTCATTGCTTAGTTGTATTTTTTCTGGAGCTTTGATCTGTTCTTTCATTTGGACTATTTTTTTTTGTCCTGGTGCACCTGTTACGTAGTGAGGGGCGGAGCCTTAGGTATTTACTGGGGTGGGGTAACCTGCGTTGCTGCGTTGTGATGCTGTATGTGGGGAAAGGGTCTGAGAGGGGACAATGGCGCTTGCTCAGCTCTCTGCTGTATTTCAGTCATTTCCTCTGCTACCCACAATCAAATGGGGCCCTTCTGGTGCTGATTCCCCTGTGGGTTGGCTTGTGTACGTCTTAGGACCCTCTGGGTCTCTCCAGCGACCTCTACTGTGAGGCTGGGAGTTTCTCCTGCTGCTGCCTCAACCCCCACAGGTGTTTTCAATCAGTGGTTTGAGGCTTTATTTCCCCACTCTGGGACCCTGGGTTGTGCAGTCCATCCAGCTCCCCAGTTGTTCCTCCCGATTTATCTGCGTGGGAATGTGGGACCAACCACTCCACAATCCACCGCCTTGCTGGGTCCACCAGCCACCGCCTTGCTGTGAGTCCTCTCCCTCTGGCTACCTGTCTCCAACCCTCCTATTGCTCTGGATGAATGTCTTCTTTAACTCCTTGGTTGTCAGACTTCCATACGCTTTGATTTTCTGTCAGTTCTGGTAGTTTTTTGCTATAAAATTGTCCTTTTGGTTGTATGAGGAGGCACCGTGTATCTACCTATGCTTCCATCTTGGCTGGAAGTCCAATGTTGAATGTTTTATAACTTTATAAAAGTGGAATACTGTGATATGTACCTTTGAGTTTCTTCCCCAACATTGTATTCCTGAATTTTATCCATGTTGATGTATGTAGCTATAGTTTACTAATTTTGCTGCATATTTCATTGAGGGAAAAGACCACATTTTATGTATCCATGGACATTCAGGCTTCCATTATTTGCTTTTACAAATGTTGCTGTGAACATCCTTGTACATGTCTTTGTGCACACAGTCATATTTTGGGGTGAGTATGTGCTTATGTGTCAGGATTAGGTTGGTCTGTACCTCCTCTCTGTTACAATATAATAGATATGTATAAAAAAATAACTGTTTTGAGCATATTGACTCTGCAGTGTCAGGAGGACAGGCAGATGTTCAACAGGAAATTTGAAATGTTGAATATATTACTAGTCGGTATAAAAGATTGGTAGGAAAGATTGAGTACGATTACCAAAGGAGAGGACATAGAAGAGAAATGGACCATGGACATAACCAAAGCAAGTAGTTACATTTGGAGATAGAAGGATAAAGAGGAATCAGAATGGGAAATAGAAATGATTGTGGACAGTGGTATAAAAAATCATGAGAGAAAATAATATGAAGAATTGTTGACAGTGTCTTGCTTTAGAGTCTGAGGAGGATGAGAACTGAGAAAGAACTTGGATTTAATTGTTCAGTAATTATCAAGAGAATTTTTTGCATATGATTAGATGTTATGGAAATGGGGGCCATAGAAAGAAACTTGGTAGTGAAGGGAAGTGGGGAGGAATGTATTTCAAAGAGTAGCCTGTGTTTTAAGATGGGAAGCACTTCCAAACATTTATTACATTGGCAGGAAGGAGTCACAGAAGGAAGAATGAAGATTAATAAAATGTAGCTAGATTGGGGGGATTATTGATGGAGTAAGGCCCCAGAGAATGGGTGGGAATGAAGGCCATTGAGGGGGCTTTTACCATGAAATAGAGAAGGGTCACTTATTTAAAATTCTTTGATATCAGTCACTTCTGTTTATTTCAGGACATAGTATGCTACTTAGACCCATGGATGATACTGAATTATAACTTAATATCTGTAGGATATTTTATTTTGCAAAGATAGGTTCTAAAAATCAAAACTGGATGCATTAATGGTTCTCATTCATTCTGTCCTACTGGTAAAGATATTACAAAGATACATATTTAGAATATGTCCCAGCTATTCTCTCGATGCTATATTCAAGTTGATAAGAAGTGCCTTAACATTCATAGACAGCTGTTATCAAAAGGATCTGTGATTTTAGCAAAGAGATAACAGTCCAAATTTTATTCTTTATGACTACTGATACTGATTTAACTACATTATTCTGGCACATGGTATTATTTCTCCTACAGCAAGTTCTAGTTTTCTCAAGGCTTTGTCTCAATTTTTTCTGGAAATAAAGTTTACCATGTATTTCAAATGTTCAAATTAAAATATTACCTTCATGTATACATGTACATACCCTTTCCAGTTTCAAGCTAAGCAAGGATACATTTAGACCTGTATTAATGTATCAAAGCAAAAGAAAACCCAACTTAATACTATGATAAATTGTTATGTTCCATTTAGTGTTCCAAAATGTTGATTTTGATACATGTTACTCAGGTAGCAGTCTGGTCACACATGGTCCAAGAACACTCAAATAATAAATATAATCAGATGTTAAAGATAGTTTTTAAACATTATAGCTAATGATGCCATGCTTGCCTATGATCTCACTAGCATGAAACCACATCCATACCTCAGACATCATCAAACCATTCAGCACAGCTTTAATAGCTGTTTGAAGCTACTAGTTTGAGCACTAAATAGTGCTCTAATAGCTGTGGGGATCTCAGCAGGGGTTGGAGGAACCAGCTCAACTCTGACAGTAGTGCCAATTGTGGCCAGATGAGGCTTCAAGTAAGTTACAGCATCATTTACCAAGACTGGAGTCCTCTGCGAGGTTATGGACAAATTGGGCTGAGGTTCTAGGATGTAAAAATTTGTCCCCTGGAACTTGAGGGTCATCTGTTTCTCAGTGACAGTGAAGGAAAGGAGGATTGGGAAGAGGCAAAGAAGTGTTGATGATTAAAGACCACCTTTAATCATATTTTGATTAAAGGAATAAAGATCATCTGCAGAAAATAAGATGGGGCTAGAAGGGAGCTTTTTACAAATATAGAATAGGCTTGCAAATTTGTAATTAGAAAAAATGTGGACGAGTGTTTCTTCACTTAACAAAATGAGTTTGCAACAGTATGACTTAATGGAAAGAACCTTAACTTTGCTGCCAGAAAGACCTGAACTTGAATCCTGCCTGGCTTTATTCCTTTATAACGTTACCAAACTCATCTTTTCAATTTCTTCCCAATAAAATGGGAACAACAGTATCTACTTTGTCAGGTACTGCATTTGCTGTGTATAATGCACACTTTTTTCCCAAATTTTTGAGGGCAAAATAAGGATGCACATTATATACATGGGTAGTACCAATTCTGTATCTATATAAATGTTTTAATTCTTTTATTTATGCTAACTCTAGAAAGCAATAACTGTCCATATGCAGAATAATACCCTGGAATATGAGAATCAGTTTTATTTCTAAAGATAGATAAATAAAAAATTGAATTACTAAATTAAAATGAAAGATTTTTTCCTAGAAAGTTTAGGCCAAAAATGTAGGTGTGCATTAAACATGGCAAAATACAGTAGTTATGCACATTCAATGATAGGACATGTCAGTTAATTTCAGTTCCAACAAACGTTAATAATGTATTGTGTGCCAGGTACTCCACTACGTTTGTATTCTCAAGGAGTTGGAAATTTAGGAGGGAATTTACTTCTCTTTCATTCTCTTTTGGGACAAAAAAAATCAACTTTTGCAGAATTGTGAGAGCACTTGCTAGCTACTTCCCTGTTTGTGTGCTTTTAAATTCTAGATCAGCTCCTACGTACAGGTGTTAGTCTAGTTGACCTGGACTTAGCCACTAATGTCAGCTGAGTAACTTCTCCAAGTCAGTATGCAGCTATTCTCACCCCTTGCCCTCTTGCCTGTGGGGTTGGAGGAGAGAATGCTTTGCATCTGCCATTCATGAGGCATGAGTGGTCTTGGACTACTGATCCCTTCATTGGTGATTCAGCCAGTCTCATTCCTATCCCTGTAATAAGATTGATGTGTATTTTTTGTCTTCTTTTTGTTATTGTTGTTAGCAGCTAAAGGTAGTGTTGTTTAGCTTTCAAATGTTCCCAGACTGAGGACCAGAGAACAACTGACCACAATCATGAACAATAATGAAATACATTCATTTATAATCTTCATTACTTTTCAGGAGACCAAATAAAGACATGCATCCTTGATTAAGGACATTGGAATTAATTGGAATGATTGGGCCTGGGGTGTGAGATTAGGGAAACATTAAACTAAATTCTAACAGAAGTGCTTTGGCAAAAGGATTATAAATTAAAATGTTAATATGTGTACTCTAGTTGCTTAAATGATTGTAACATCATTTAAGCATTTAATGACATTGAAATTGTTCCAGTGTCATCTATAGTTTGTGATGGAGATCAGCACATGCAGCTCAGAATTGGGTTAATTGAAGTTCATCACCAGGGAAAGGACAAAACATTCTGACCAATACCTGGACTGTATAATAGACATCCCTTCCAATGCAGCAGAACATTTATAATCTTATGTTGGATTAGTAAGAATTAAATTGTCTCCAATTTCTAGGATCATGTAAATACCAACCTTTCAAACTTGGTGATGGGAAATTTGTAGACACATCTTTTTCATATATGTGACCTCTCAGTTCTCCCAGGTGGGCTGACCTGTTTTCCACAGCTCTGTCCTGGCTGTCAGCCTTGCGTGAGAATTGTTGCAGTGTCACAGGTATCAGTAGAGTGTTCCAGCTGACCTTTGTTAGGGCTTTGAGAAAAGATGGAAAACAAAAACAAAAATTGGCACGATTAACACCAATTTTCTTTGGACACTTTGTGATTTTGTTAAAATAGAAGCAGATCAGAAATTGACTTGCTTCCAGTGAGATAATGTGTGAACGCATTAAAAGGCACTCAGCTCAGGACCAGTGCTCAATAAATGCACAGTCTTATTACCATTATTATTTTTTAAAAAAACATGGATTTAAAATATATATATATATATTTATTTATTTGCTTTTTAGAGAGAAGGGAAGGGAGGGAGATAGAGAGGGAGAGAAACCGATCAATAGCCTCTTGTATGTACTCCAACCGGGGATTGAACCTGCAACCTAGGCATGTGCCCTGACCGGGAATTGAACTAGTGACCTTTAGCTTTGCAGGACAACACCAAACCAACTAAGCCACACTGGTCAGGGCTATTACCATTATTTTTATTGTTTGGAATGAATGTTACCTATTTCCCCCTCCTCTCATTGTAGTCCTCAATGAGTGTCTTTTACTCTGAACCTCAGTGGTATGAAGGTAAACATTCATTTTCTTTTCTGATAATGGGCTGCCCTGATATTGAAGGTGATAGAACAGAGTCAGAAGCCCTGGAAACCTTATTCCAGATTCCAGGTAATTTTGCTGGGTCAGTACAGCCCTGCAAACTGGCAGCTGCCTAGAAGATTGAGGTCATGTCCTGCATTGGCCTACACTGGGGAATTGCTATGCAGAGCCAACAATCTTCCCTGGCAGTAAGGAGTGAAGAGCAGCCCTGGACCCCACTTCACAACATTCCTTTAAATGATGCACTCAGAGCCAGGACTTAAATGGTGCACTAGCAAGGGAGCCAGCTTTGCGATAGTCCAAAGCATTCTGTCAACAAAGCATTATTCAGGCCAAGCTGGGGTTGCTACATACATAGTTCTGTTCAACTCACCCTGTAGATAGAAGAGTAGAATTTGGAACTTCTATAATTTCTAAGCCAACTTTTATTTCAATGCAGATGGCTCCTTGTTCTAAATAATATCCTTCATATTCTTGTGCTTCAGACTTGGCATTTCTAACTTCCTGATGGACATTTCCACTTGGACTACTAGCTGTTAATACCTGTTCTGGACCGCTTTATTTCTATGTTATCACCATTACCGATACTGAGAGATTGGATATGTATGTAATGGGTAAGAGTAAGCTTGGGAGGCTGACTGCCTGGTTTCAAATCCCTGCTGTGCTACTTACTAGGTGTGTGGACTTAGGCAAGTTATTTGACTGGTGCCTTAATTACCTCATCTGTATAGTGGGGATAATAACACATCCCTCCATTAAGTTGTTGTAAGCATTGGGTTAAATTGGCTGGACTAGTGCCTGGCATGTAATCAGTGTTCATATTAGTTTGGTTGTATTAGTCTACAAGTAACAGAACACCAATTAATAGTAGGATGAGCAATAAACACCTATCATTATCTTACATGACTAAAATTCTGGAGTTGGTAGTTACAGATATGGTGCAGCAGTTCAGTGGTCCTACCAAAGACACCATTTCTTTCCATCTTTCCCCTCTACCCTCTTTAGCATGTTGGCTTCTCATTTCATAGAAGAGAGGTGATGGGCAGGGCCAGCATCCACTGTCCTTTCATCCAGAGCCTCTCAAAGGACTTCTCTTTACCTGTGATTGTCAAGACTAAGTCACATGTCCAACCTTGTGTGTGAAAGAGGCTGAGAAAGTAACTGTCGAGTTTTCTAACCTCTGTTATGGTAAACAAGTGAAAAAGAAGAGGTTTAGGCATGGTTGTTGAAGTAGCCAGACAACAATTATTATACATGCTAGCTATTATTCCAGTTCCTAAGTTAGAAATATTGGAGTTCTTTTCACTCCCCATCTTCCCTAGCAAACAGTCACCAAGTTTGATGATTCCTCTTGGTCATTGTTTTCCATGCCCTTTCCCTTCATACTATTAATGTTTTATGCATGGAAAAAATGCAGCAGCTTTTGTTCTGTGTCCCTTGATCTCTAGTTTCTCTATGCTCTGCTCCATCTTGTACTCTACTAGATGAATCTTCATGCATCCCTATCATGACACTTTCTTGCTCCCAGTCTCTCTGTTGTATCCGGTACTGATTCCTAAACTTCTTTATACATCAGAATTACCTGAGAAAGTTGCTAAAATCAGATTTCTCTTGAAAAGTAGGTGCCAAGGTTACAAAATAACATATCCTCAAGGCACTCATTGGATAATGGGAAAGGCAGGTAAAACAATAATAAGGATATTATCATTTATTTTCTGCGCTGCTCATTTGGCATATTAAGTGTATTGCTTTAGATGAGATCCATTATAAGTTATATTTTCATGTAAGTCTTATCTCTTTGGGTAGACCAGAAATTCCTGTAAGGTAGAGATTATATGATATCACTCTGCTGCTGTTATTGGTTATAAAATATTCAATAATTTGTTGAATGTGGTATTCATACAAAATATTCAGTGGCTACTTAATAAATATTGGATATATCCAACAAAAATATCAGAAAACCTTAGAGTTACAGGACTCTACCTTTCAGATTAGTTATATAGTTTGAAGCAACAGAACCAGTGCTGTCTGATAAGTGGCTACCATGTGTAATAATAATGCAGGTAGGCCTTGCATGATTCAAATGGAAAGGTATAGTGTAAATTTGCCATAAATGCAAAACTTGATTACTCGGGAAGATACCATTCATTCCATAAAATTCTTTTCAAGGTACTCATGATACCTACAAGAGGTAATACTAGTTTTAGTAGCAAAAATGTATTGTGAGGAAATATAGGAGGGGAAAAAGTGATCATTCATGTGTTCATTTAATCAGCCAACAGCACCTACCTGTTCTGTGCCAGGGTCTTCAATGGTTAATAAGACTCAGTCTTTCAAGGAACTTTGGTGTTCCGTATGGAAAAGAAACATACAGTTAAGTTCAATAAGTGATTTCAGGAGTGACCGCTGAGTACAGGGTGGAAAAGAGGGCAGGGTCTATTCTGTCTGGAGGTGTGAGGACAGCCTTCTTGAGTTCCCTTCTCTCCCATCTTCTAATGTATTGTACATAGCTTCTCTTGGAGTATTAGTAGAGTTATTATTTTTCCTCATGTTTGGTGATATTTTCTTATCAGCTACTAAACTATAAAATTAACATCCAAGGAATTGATAACGTTTTTACATCATTGCACTAATTAGACTGGAAACAACCTCAGAAATCATTGACTTGGACCCAGCCTTTATTTAAAAAATGTCATTTGTTCACTCTCTCTTATTCTTCCCATTCCTGACATTCCACCTCCATCCTCTGAATATGAGAGACTAAGGGTGATCAGTCAGCCTGGTATGCCCAGGAATGAGGAGGGGTGTCCAAGGACATAGGACTTTCACTGCTAACATTAGGACAGCCCCAGACAAACTGGAATGAGGATATAGTAGAAGGATTTGGAATTAAGGGACCTCAGTTAAGTCCTAAGTTAAATTCCTAACTGTGAGCAAATCTCTTAATGCTGATGGCTGCTTTGTGCCATCAGAATGTGTATTTCAAGGTAGCAGCCAGCCTGTGCAGATTCAGAACCAGCATTTCACCACCACCCACTGGACTTGTCTGCTGATTGGGCCAAATCAACATGAGCGTATGTTTATAAGTAAACATCTTGCATAACTCTTCGAATTTCCCATTACCACCAATTCTCATGGTCTACTAATAAAATTACATTAGACAAAAATAGAAAGAATGTATTTAACAACTTTAAGTCCACTTTCTGATTTTAATTCGCTCCATGAGGTTGGTTCCAGTTGTCAGAGAGTTGAGTACAAATCCTAGCTTGCCACTAAGTAGCTGTGTGACCTTGGAAAAAGGTTTTATTTTTCTTGTCCAAAACATATAATAGGTTTATTGTAATGATTATATGGATAACTTTGGGTATTAGTCATGAAACAGATTATTTTTATTCAAAACTTTTCGAAGGAGGAAACTGAACCATGGAGAGGTAAAGCACCTTGCTCAAGGTCACAAAACTAGCAAGGCATAGAACCAGGAATGAGCCCCTGGTGGGCCAGCCTCCTCAGCCATGCTCTCAATTGCTACTCTTTCTCTATTGCCTCCTGGTGGTGCGGACCTGTGGCCTGGGGAGCTGGTAGGACCTTGGAGGGAAGTGGATACATTTGTAGGACTGGATCCTGGATACTAAAGCCCCCAGAATCTAGCACCTTGAGCCTGGCTAGCGTGAAAGCTGCCTGTCTTTGAGCAGCTGGACCTGGAAACATAAACAATGACTGCAATGGACTGAAGGTGAGGACCATTCATGTTTTTCTTGGAATCACATAAGTCTTCATGATTCTTGGGTGATCTAAGGAAAGGAAAGGAGTCTAGGATCAATTGAGATTTAATTTTCTAATACAAGGGTTCTCATTTAAATTGAATCAAAGAAAATAAATTCATGTTTTCATTATCCCTGTTTGTCATTGCAACATCATTCCTAGTACACATAGAAAATGAGCTTGAAGGATATACATACTAGTTTTGTTTTGTTTTTTCCTTTTCTCTTATTTTTCTTTGGAGGAGGTTGGAGATTGGATGGGAGGAGTTTACATGTTTTTTTACTTTATATACTTACTCATTTTTCTTTTGGTTATAATGAACTGTTATGAGCTGAATTGTGTCCCCCTCCACTCCAACAAATCCATGTGTTGAAGTCCTAACCCCTAGCACCTCAGAATATGACTGAATTTGAAGATGGGGCCTTTAAAAGAGGTAATTAAATTAAATGAGGTCATATAGATGGGCCCTAATCCAGTATTACTGATGTCCTTTAAGAAGAGGAGATTAAGACACAGACACATACTCAGGAAAAACCATGTGAAGATGGAGGAGATGTTGATAAACTGCAAGCCAAGGAGAGGCCTCAGAAGAGACCAACATTGCCAATACTTTGCTCTCTGACATCTAGTCACCAGAATTGTGAGAAAATAAATTTTCTCTTGCTTAAGCCTGAACCAGTCTGTGATACTTTGCTTTGACAGTGTGATCTGACAAACTGGCCATTAGGTTGGTTTCCCCACATACAGGGATTTACACACCAATAGTTTTTTTTTTTTCCTTTGTGTGTGTGTGTGTGTGTGTGCTAGGGGTGACCCCAGCAAACTGAATGGGAAAAGGATGTGAAAGGTAAAGGAAGGAAACCAATCTAGAGCTGCTAGGGACAATTGGGGCCAAGTACCACTGTGGGCTTCAAAAGGCTGTGTGTAGAACACACCTCAGATGGTCCCACCTGAGGGCAGCTCCCATTTGCCTGGGGGCAGTGGTTGGCTGACTCCCTGGCAGCCGTGTGCAGTGGTGAGCTCATTTCTGTAGCTAGAGAAAGCTTGCAGGCTGAGGGCTAAAGGAGCTAGCAGTAAGAGGCTACAGGTGTGTACAGCAACAGTTGAGTGTGTGGTTTATTTGCTATTGCAATAAAAAAAAGATTTAAAAAACGAGGAAGTGATTGTGTTACTGGGAGCAGTTTTATTTAGCTTTAACATTATAATGAAATGAATACCAGGTTCAGACTCTGGAACTTGGCCTTGAAAGAAAACTTCCCTTCTCCAGAATTTGAAGAACAGCTGCTTGATACCTATGTTCTTTCCCCTTGAATGCTCCACCCCACTACCCAGGGGGTTCCATCTTTAGCTTCTGCTCTGTGCTTTTCACCCCATCCTTCAGTGCCACTGTACAATACATCTTTCTCTTTACATGACCTATTTCCTGAGTGCTTGTATTGCTCATGCTTTTTCTGTAGACCAAATTGTCTTTAAAAAAAAGATTCATCATTGAAGTTTCACCTCAAGGGGCAAGGTCTCTGTGAAACTTTGCTATATATCTTATTTATTATTATTTTTAAATTGAATTTATTGAGGAGATATTAATTAATAAAATTATATTGGTTTCAGGCATACAATTCTCTAATATATCATCTGTATATTGTATTGTGTGTTCACTGCCCCAAGTCAAGTGTCCTTCCATTACCATTTATCCCCCTTTACCCTTTTCTACTTCCTCCTATATCTTATTTTTTGTTGCTGAGTCATATACATGTGAAACCTCCCTATGTGTTCTATTCTGTTTCATTTGACCTTGCAATCTAGATAACTCTACATGTCTGTATTTCCCCATCCCACCACCAGATTGTATGTATTTTGAGTATTTGAGGTATTACACATGTCCATATTCTCCACCGTGTCCAATACACAGTAGGTGCTGCAATAAACATTTACTGAGTGAAGGTACAGGTAAGAGGTAATGAAAGTGTGAACTAGAGGAGTAACAATGGAAGTGCAAAGGGCAGGACGGATTAATTAAGACTTGGTGATTCTTTGGATGTGGGTGGGGACTGAGGGAAGGGTAAGAGGCAAGGATGTCTTCAATATTTTTCCCAGGAAGAATGGTATTGTTATTACAGAAACCAGGAGGTATTACCACCTGTGGGGAAAGATAGCATGGATAGGACAGTAGTAATAAAGATAGCAGCTACCACTAACTGAATACTTGAATCAGTCACCATGCCAAGTGCTTATCATATTAATCTTTTATTTCTTACAATAATCTTGTGAGATGAGTATTATTAGTCCCAATTTATAGATGATGAGACAGAGTCTCAGAAAGATTAGGCAAATTGCTCAAGGTAACACAACTAGCAAGCAGCAGAGCTGAGATACAAACACAAGTCTGACTCCAAAGCTTGTGCCCTGAAGCACTGTCCTCTTGAGAACTGCCTAGTGAAGTTATTTCATGTTCTTCTTCAAGGGACAGTGGGAGGGCTAGTCACCATTTCTCAACCACCATTTGTGGTGCCTGGTGACTGAGCAGAGGTCAACGTCACATTGGTTCTGATTGACACAGACAATTTCCTGCACACAGATGGGAAGCCCTTGTAGCACTGCAAAGTTATGGGAATGGAACATGAGGTGTCTGAGCAAGGCCTCAGCTGTCTCTTCCCATTCCCCCTCTCCTCTAAGCCTGTGCAGGCTGCTTAGCAGAAGTCTCCAGAACTTCTAGTCTTGTTTCCATTTGTAACTTTGGCCAAAGGGAATCCCAGAAAAACTAAGGGGTGTCACCTCTTTTATAAGACTCATTTGGTGTAGAGAGGGAAGAAAAACTCCCAACATATCTTGTCACAGTCACCTGTAAACAGATCTCTTTATCAATAGCAGTGTCAATAACTTCTACTGTAAGTGAGTGTGGGGTATAGAAACTGGTGGAGGGAGATATCTGAGACTCAGGCTCTGTGAAGTGGGCACATATTCCTAATAATACTAGAGCTTGGATAATGGAAATAAAGGCTTTAAATTTGTCTATGGCAATATTTATGTTAGCTCTGTATTGTGGAGAAAAAGAGTAAGCATATTTTGCAGCATTCTATGGGCAGTGCCCTCATTGGGCTCAACATGATTGTATTTAAAATTTTTATACCAAAAAAGGCATTAATTAGGCTTCAAGAGTAAAAGTGGCAACATAAAAGTTTTGACAGAGTGTGAGGAGGAGCTATGGAGCTATAGCAGATGCCAGCAGGTAATTGCAGAAGAATTAGGAGATAGGTCTTTTCCCCAAATGAAATGGAATGAACCTAATAATTCTGGCAATGTAAGGGAGAAGGGAGGGTTGTGAATGTTAATATCATACTCCTGTGGTATGAAGAGAGAAATGGGTAATAGATTTTCACCATGTCACCATGTTCACTGGGTCAGCATCAAAAGGATTTACCTAAATGCTCTGAAGGCAGAACAACAGAATATGGGAGAGATACCCCTCTTGACATATTTTTATAGAATAAAGTAAATGGAAAGTCTTGATTTTTTAATTACATAGCAAGTTTTCTCTTAGCTCTGTAATTTTTTTCTCAGTTTAATATATATTAGTCCCATGTTCAGAAAAAGATAGCTTTGACTCCTGTATTGGAGGATAATATACCATTTTTTCTTCATCAAAGTGAAATATAAACTTTCAAAAAAAAAATCCTGCCCTATAGTTGTTACAGCATTTTGATGTGCTTTTGCATTTAATAATTTTAATGTAGTATATTAATTTTTATTACAAATGTTCCCAAACACACACCCACTGGGGTGATATTTTATGTTTACCTTCTCATTTGTATGTTTTTTGGAGGTAATGCATTCTGATAACTCATTAGGATACATGGCTGGAAAATTCTCATTTTAAAGTAGAATAGTTGTTAAGCAACGTTAAATTTTAATTAGAATTCGTCACTGCATTTCATTATGAGGTTATTCTGAGGTAATTACTCAGCAAGTCCTGGTGTTTACTAATGCAGAAGTGACAGCACATAATACTGCTAAATTATTGCCACATCGCTGGAGAAGACAATTGGAAAATAGGGAACAGATGAAGGCATTGTTTAAACAGCCTCAGGAGAAAACACAAACTCAGAACATAATCCCTTTTTTCCTTTTAACTACCTTTTTTCCCTGTCCATCTTTGGCAACACATAGCATGTAGAACTCCCCTACCCTAGGTTAAGTAGTCTACATATAATGTCCCCAGTTGCAATTCTCAGATTTGCATGAAACCTTTTTCTTGCAAGTGTGAAGTGAGACTTGGTAGATATAGTAATAGTTCTAAATTGCTCAGATACATTATATGTAGGAAGAAAATAAACCTCCAAATAACTCCCACAGACAGGTTTTTAAGAAGCTTTGTACTTTTAAAATGATCATATTTTATCCCTCTTTAATCAGGACACAGATATTACATTATGACCAGAGAATATGATGGTGTTAGGAAGCTTCATCAAAGGAAACCTGACCCTCCACAATGTGGCAGGGATGCATGGGTTGCAGTTTTCATATATAAACACATTGAAATTACTTTTTCCGTTTAAAATAGTCTTTTATGCAGACCTCATAATCTTGCTGTTAATTTGATTCCCTATCCCTCCCCCATTATGCCCAAGACTGCTTCTGTACACTCAAATTGAACTAAAGCAACCATTTTGATAATTTGGATGAAAAATAGCTTTAACAAAGACATTTAGATAGCAGCTGTAATTTGTGTTTGTGTGTGTGTTTGGTTGGTGCTGGAGTTGGTGTGGTGAGGGATAATGAAGCAAGGGGATAAGATAACGTCTGTGGAATAGATTAGCTTGATAAATCACTGAATTCTCTTCAAATCACTGAATTTTCTTCAAATGTCTTTTCACACTAGAGTGAGAGAGCAGACATTCTTGCCTTGTTCCTGATCTTGGGGTGGGGGTGGGGTGGGGGAGCACTCAGTCTTTCAACCTTAAATATGATGTTAGTTTTTGGTATTTATATTATCTTGTATTATTCTGTAGATGTCTCTATGAGTTCCCTAGGGCTGCCATTCAGTACTACAGACCGAGTGGCTTAAATAGCAGCAATTTATTTCTCACAATTCTGAAACCTGGAAGTCCAAGATCAAGGTGTCATCATCCAAATGCAGTCACATTTTGAGGTACAGGAGGTTAAGGCTTCATCATATGGGTTTTGGGGGAATACAATCAGCCTATAACTGTACCTTCTTCAGGTTAAGGAAGTTCCATTCTCTTTCAGTTTTCTGAGAGTTTTTGTCATAAATTAATGTTGAATTGCTTCAAGTGGTTTTGGGGGAGCATAAATTATAGAATCATGTTTTTCTTCTTTAGATTGTAATCCAATAATGGATTACATTGATTTTTGCATGCTGAATCAATTGTGGTGTATCATGTTTTATATAGGTGGATTTCATTTGCTAATATTTTGTTTAGCATGTTTGCAAAAATATTAATAAGATAAATTGTTTTATTTTCTTGTAATGTCTTTGTCTGGTTTTAGTATCAGAGTAATGTTGGCTTTATAAAATGAATTGAGAAGTATCCCCTCCTCCTCTAACTTCTGGAAAAAATAGAATTTGTGTTATTTCTTTTTCAATTGGTAGAATTCATTAGTGAAATATTCTGAGCCTGGAGATTTCTTTTTCAGAAGGTTTTTAATTACTAGTTCAATTTCTTTTGATGTTTTGAGGCTGTTCAGGTTATATATTTTACCTTGAGTGAGTTTTGGTAGTTTATGGTTTTTGTAGAAATGCTCTATTCTATCTAAGTTTTTGAATTTATGCGTGTAGAGTTGTTTGTAGTATCCTCATATTAGACTTTTAATTTCTGCGGAGTCTGTAGTAATATCCCCTTTCTCATTGCTGATATTGGTAATTTGTGACATCTCTATTTTTTCTTTGTTAGTCTTGCTAGAGATTCATTAATTTTATTGATCTTTTAAAAAAACTCCTTTTTTAAATATATTTTATTGATTATGCTATTACAGTTGTCCCATTTCTCCCCCATTATTCCCCTCCACCCTGCACACCCTCTCCCACCCCTTTAGTTCATGTCCATGTTTCATAAGTTCTTTAGCTTCTACATTTCCCACACTATTCTTGCCCTCCCCCTGTCTATTTTCTACCCACCATCTATGCTATTTGTTCTCTATACCTTGTCCCCCTCTCTCCTCCTCCCACTCCCCTGTTGCTAACCCTCCATGTGATCTCCATTTCTGTGTTTCTGCTCCTGTTCTATTTTTTGCTTAGTTTGTTTTCATTTTAGGTGTGGTTGTTAATACCTGTGAGTTTGCTGTCTTTTTACTATCATATTTTTTATCTTCTTTTTCTTAGATAAGTGCTTTTAACATTTCATATAATAAGGGCTTGGTGATGATGAGCTCTTTTAACTTGACCTTATCTGAGGAGCACTTTATCTGCCCTTCCATTCTAAATGACAGCTTTGCTGGATAGAGTAATCTTGGATGTAGGTCCTTGACTTTCATGACTTGGAATACTTCTTTCCAGCCCCTTCTTGCCTGGAAGGTCCCTTTTGAGAAATCTGCTGACAGTCTGCTGGGCACTCCTTTGTAGGTGACTATCTCCTTATCTCTTGCTGCTTCTAGGACTCTCTCCCTCATTTTAATCTTGCCTAATGGAATTATGATGTTCCTTGGTGTGTTCCTCCTTGGATCCAACTTCTTTGGGACTCTCTGAGCTTCCTGGACTTCCTGGAAGTCTACTTCCTTTGCCAGATTGGGAAAGTTCTCCTTCATTATTTGTTCAAATAAGTTTTCATTTTCTTGGTCTTCGTCTTCTCCTTCTGGCACCCCTATGATCCGGATGTTGGGACATTTAAAGATGTCCTGGAGGTTCCTAAGCTCTCCTTATTTTTTTGAATTCTTGCTTCTTCATTCTTTTCTGTTTGGTTGTTTCTTTCTTCTTTCTGGTCCACTCCATTGATTTGAGTTCCAGTTTTCCTCCCATCTCTATTGGTTCCCTGTGCATTTTCCTTCATTTCACTTATTGTAGCTTTCATTTGTTCATCTAATTTGTGAGCAAAATCAACCAATTCTGTGAGCATCCTGATCACCAGGGCTTTGAACTGTGCATCTGATAGGTTGGCTATCTCTTGGTTGCTTAGATGAATTAGCTCTGGGGCTTTGATTTGTTCTCCCATTTGAGCCATTTTTGGTTTTTGTTTTTGTTTTTATTTTTTTTGTCTGGTCGAGGCTGTTATGTAGTTAGGTGGGGAGCCTTAGGTGTTCCCCAGGGCGGGGCAGCCCAGTCGCTGGGTAGTGACGCTGTATGTGGGGGCAGGGTCTGAGAGGGAACAATGGTGCTTGCTCTGCTCTCTCTTGGATTTCAGTCTCTTCCACTGCTTCCCCTTCGCCTGGATTATCTGCATGTGAATGTGGGACCACCTGGTCAGCCAGCTGCCTTGTGTGGCCTCACTGGGTCTGCATAGTTGCCACCCCATGCCTGGGGTCTGCTAGTCGCTGCTGCCTGCATGCCCGGGTCTGTACCTCCACTTTTTCCTGCCATGACTCTGCCCCTCTTACTGGTCTGGTTGAATGGTTGTTGGACTTCTGTACAGTTCAATTTTCTGTCAGTTTTAGTTATTTTCTTGTTTCTAAATCTTTGTTGTCCTTAATTTTGGTTGTGAGAGGAGGCACAGTGTGTCCACCTACACCTCCATCTTGGCCGGAAGTCCAGAACTCCCTTTTTGTTTTATTGATTCTTAAAATTGTTTTTGTGTTTTAATTTCATTGGTTGCTGCTTTTATATTTATTATCTAATTCCCTATTCTTTCACTGGCTTTATTTTTTTCCAGGTGGAAACTTAGATTACTACCTAGAGACTTATTTTCTAATATGAGCAATTAATACTTTAAATAATTCTCTAAGCACTACTTTAACTTCATACCACAAATTTTGATTTGTTATATTTTATATTCATTCAGTTGAAAATATTTTCTAATTTCCATCGAAATTTCCTCTTTGACCCATGGATTACTTAAAAGTATATGGTATAATTTCCAAATGTTTGTAGATTTTCCTGTTATCTTTGTTATTGGTTTCTAGCTTAATTCCATTATTATTGGAAAACATATTTTTAATGATTCCATTCTTTTAAATATATTAAGATTTGTTTTATGATCCAGGATAGCTTTTTGGTGCATGTTCTGTAAGTATTTGCAAGAAATGTGTAGTCCATTATTGGACTGAGTGTTCAATAAATGTTAATTAGTTGTCCAATAATGTTGTTCAGTTCTTTTATATCCTTGCTAGTTTCTGCCTACTAATCTACTGACTACTGAGAGAATAGTATTGAAGTAAGCAGCTATAATTTTGGACTTACCCATTTCTCCTTTCAGTTCTTTCCATTTTTGTTTCATGAAGCTTTGTTGTTACATGTGTATACATTTAGCATTGTTATGTATTCTGTATGAATTAATCTTTCTATCATTATGTAATATCTCTATTTCTGATAATTCTCTGCTTTGAAGTTTACTTTGTCTGTTATTAATATTTCTGTGCCAACTTTCTTTTGATTAGCATTTGCTTGGCATATTCTTTCTGTCTGTTACTTTATTCTACCTATATCATTATATTTGAGGTGGATTTCTTGTAGACAGCATATAATCCCATGTTCTTGTTCTTCCTAAGTCCATTTATGTCCATCTGACAAACTCTGATTTTTGATTGGCTTATTTAGAAAATTTATGTTTACTGTAATTCAGTAATTTGTATTTGGACCTATCATTTTCTTATTTGTGTTCTGTTATTTCCTCTCTAATTTTTATTCCTCTGTTTCTCTTCCCTCTCTTCTTTTGGCTTATTTGAACACAATTTAGTATTCTATTTAATTTATCCATTGTATCTTTGACTATATTTTTTGTATTTATTTTCAGTGATTGGTCTAGGGGTTATAAAGCACATACATAGTATTTAGAATCCATATTTTACCACTTCAAGCACAGGCAGTAAAGTATTAACTCAGCTGGCTTGAAATGTTCAAACCCTGTACATTCCAAAAGACTGGCCCTTGACAAGTTCATGCGAGATAGTCTCTAAGCCCTTGGATATCTTGCCTAATAAAAGTATTTTTGTATGCCTGGGGCCCAGGGTTTTATTTATGCTAACAGTATTATTTATGCGGGGTCTTTGGACCACACTGTACCAGTTTGACCTCTTGAACAGGCTGGGGGCTGATTGATTAAGATCAATCACATGGGTGTTCCATGACTATGTGAACAACCCCCAATAAATATCTTGGACACAAATATTTTTGGCTAAGTCTCTTGGCTAAGTCTCTCTGTTTGGTGACACACAGTGTGTGTTGTCATACATCACTGTTGGGAAAATTAGGTGCTGTTTGTACAAGTCTATTGGGAGACGATAACTGGAAACTTGTGCTTGATCTCTTCTGGACTCTGCCTGATGTGCCTTTTGCCTTTACTGATTTTAATCTGTGTTCTTTTGTTGTAATAAACTTTAACCAAGAGCATAATACTTTTCTGAATTCTATTAGTCTTTTAAAAAAATCATTAAACCTGAATGTGGTCTTGGGGACCCTGACACAGAGTGGAATGTAGAGTCTTAAACCCCAGCAGACATTGTTATATTTTTTGCTTTTGGGTGTTATGTATATTTTAAAGAACACAGGAGGAGAAGAATTATCTATATTTATCCAGATATTTAACATTTCTCTTTTTTTAAGTTCATTCATTTTTTAAAAAATTATTTTATTGTTGTTCAAGTACAATTGTCTGCATTTACCCCCCACCAATCCCCTCAACCCCAGCCATCCCCAACTCCCTCTGCTGCTTCCAGCCACCCTTGGTTTTGTCCATGTGTCCTTTATAGTTGTTCCTGAAAACTCTTCTCTACCCCCCTCTATAATTCATTCTTGACATTCCAGGTTTCCTTCTGGTATTGTTTCCCTTCTTTTAGCAATTCTTTTGAGTGGGTCTGCCGGCAATGAATTAAAGTTTTTCTTACCTGCGATGCACCCACTTAAAAAAAAGGAACAAAAGACAGGTGCACCAAGATAAAAAACAATGGCCCAAATGAAAGAACAGATCATAGCTCCAGAAAAAAATACAAGTAAGTGACAAAGAGATAGCCAACCTATCAGATACACAGTTCAAAAACACTGGTTATCAGGATGCTCCAGGAACTTACTGGGTACTTCAACAGCATAAAAAAGACCCAGGCAGCAATGAAGGTCACATTATGTGAAGTAAAGAAAAATCTATAGGGAACCAACACCGAGGGAAAGAAACTGGGACTCAAATCAACAATTTGGAACAAAAGGAAGAAATAAGCATCCAACCAGAACAAAATGAAGAAACAAGAATTCAAAAAAATGAGGAGAGGCTTAGGAACCTCCAGGACATCTTTAAATGTTCCAACATCCTAATCATAGGGGTGCCAGAAGAAGAAGAGGAAGACCAAGAAATTGAAAACTTATTTGAACAAATAATGAAGGAGAACTTCCCCAATCTGGCAAAGGAAATAGACTTCCAGGAAGTCCAGGAAGCTCAGAGAGTCCCAAAGAAGTTGGGCCCAAGGAGGAACACACCAAGGAACATCATAATTCCATTAGGCAAGATTAAAATGAAGCAGAGAATCCTAGAAGCAGCAAGAGATAAGGAGATAGTCACCTACAAAGGAGTGCCCAGCAGACTGTCAGCTGATTTCTCAAAAGAGACCTTATAGGCAAGAAGGAGCTGGAAGGAAGTATTCCAAGTTATGAAAGGCAAGGACCTACATCCAAAATTGCTCTATCCAGCAAAACTTTAATTTGGAATGGAAGGGCAGATAAAGTGCTTCCCAGATAAGGTCAAGTTAAAGGAGTTCATCATCACCAAGCTCTTATTATATGAAATGTTAAAGGGACTTATCTAAGAAAAAGAAGATAAAAAATATGAACAATAAAATGACAACAAACTCATAGTTATTAACAACTAAACCTAAAACAAAAATAAAAGCAAACTAAGGAAACAGCTAGAACAGGAACAGAACCACGGAAATGGAGATCACATGGAGTGTTATCAGTGGGGGAGGGGGAGAGAAGGGGGAAGGTACAGAGAATAAGTAGCATAGATGGTAGGTAGAAAACAGACAGAGGGAGGTTAAGAATAGTAGGGGAAATGAAGAAGCCAAAGAACTTATATGTATGACCCATGGACATGAACTAAAGGAGGGGAATGCAGGTGGGAGGGGATATGCAGGGCAGAGGGGAATAAAGGGGGTAAAATGGGACAACTGTAATAACATAAAAAACTACAACAAAAAAAAAAAAGAAAACCAAAAAAAAACCCCCTATCATTCCTGAATATTTTCACTGGATATATAATTGTGCATTAACAGTTTTTTTTCTTTTAGCACTACCCCGATTAGAAGAGCTGATGGACAGGCTCAAAGGGTTAGCTGAAAGTGCAGGCTAGCCAAATGACATCGTGTCAGCCAGTGGCATAACTGCTTAGTGGGCTGCTATTTTTCTTCCTCCAAAAACTACTCCATTGAAAAAGACCCAGGGGTTATAAGTGAAGCCTAAGGTGTTTTGACTTCCATATAGACAAGAGAAAAGCATCTGACTAGGAAGAGTCTAATTGACCTGGACATATTGGGTTGGCCAAAAAGTTATTTTGTTTTTTTCATAAGATGGCTGTAGTAGCAGTTAGTTGTCTTTAACTTCATTTGAAACAATTTTGTTAGATTGTGTTGTGACAGCTGTCACATCAGCATGCCTTTAAAAGAATGATCAGAATTGGTGAATTTTTGTGTAGCCATTTTAACACTGAAGATGGAAGAAAATAATGCAACCTTTTGGCATATTATGCTTTATTATTTCAAGAAAAGTAAAAATGCAACTGAAATGCAAAAAAAGATTTGTTCAATGTATGTAGGTGCTGGTGGCTGATTGAACATGTTAAAAGTGGTTTGCAAAGTTTTGTGCCAGACGATGCTGAATGGTCAAGAAAACCAGTAGAAGTTGATAGGGATCAAATGGAGACATTAACTGAGAACAATCAATGTTATACCATACAGGAGATAGCCAGCATACTCAAAATATCCAAATCAATGAAGTTATTAGTGAAAATGAGGACTTTGTCTTTTATTTTACAGGAAAAAACAGATGGACTTTTTGGCCAACCCAATTCATGAGCCAGCTTAGAATAGTGATTATAACGATGGACTTTGGAATAATACACACTTGGCTTTGAATCCTGGATTTATGACTTATTGTGAAACTGAGGGTAGGTGCTACTTCTCTGAGCCTTAGTTTTCTAATCTGTTAGAAATAGGATAATAATGTTTACCCACTTCCCTCTCTAAGTGATTGCGGAGACCAATTTATGTAATCTGAAGAAAAAATGTCTGGCACACACAGTGGGTACTCAATGAATGTTAGCTTTTTTATTATTCTTTGATTGTGTTGTAGGTATCAACAGTCACTGCTCACCTTCATTCTTCTAACAGGACATAGTTAGAAGAGCCTGAGCCAGGGCATAGTCAAGGGCATGACCTTTCTTGGGTGGGCAAAGGAGTTATGTTTTTCATGCTGAAACTACATCGGTCCCTTAAGTCAAACATTACCAGAGCTAACAATGATTTACTTTTTAAAAACCTGCTATGAAATTCAGAACAATTTTCAATGGTGACTCTCTTTCTTTAAAACAAAAAATTCATATAAGGAAATGCTAATATTTCAAGAAAATTCTTTGAGGGATTTTGATTGACATGTGTAAATGCTGTAGTTCGATTTGCATTTAAATAGGCATTCTTAATATTTCCTTTTAAGTGGGCCTTATTTCTCTCTTGTAAAACTAAAAATTGATTTCTCCTTTTTAGCAAAATGGGTGCCCACGAGGGTTCATGGTTAAGAGATATGGTGCAGCTGTTCTTTTATGTCTTCTACTCAGTGTAGAGGTAGCCTTGCCAGAGCAAGGCAGAAGTGAACAATAGAAATATATATATTTTTTGAATGTGCTTCTGTAAAGGATTGATCAGTGGTTTAACAAAGCTTGACATCGGCATGACATTCTCTCCATAAATGCACAAGCCTGCCCAGAAAAATCTCCCCTATTTACAAATACAATCTTTCATCTCTTTTTTCTCCTTGATAACCCAGTGACTCTTAAAATGCACTGTGGGAATGGGTTTTCTTTGCCTTTCCTCCCTCTATACTGGCATGGGAGAGTTCCCTGAAAAAGCCTCCAGTAATAGAATCTTCCAGATGAGATAGAATTCTCATCTGGAATTTATTACTAAAGTAACTCTTGAACAGCTGTTGGGCACATGTTCCCAGTCTCCTGAGAAGGGGACTGATAGCGTGGAGCTTGGAATTTACTGAGGTCTCTTATTCAAGTCTTCCTCTAGGTCTGCTGATGGTCTGTGGCAGGAAGTACTAGGGACTCACCCAAATCCACCTTCCGTTCTGGGCACACAGCTGGACCACATTTCCCTGCCTCCCTTGTAGTTACATATGGTGATATGCTTGACTTTTATCTGAAAGTAATATGTCTGCCTTTCAGGTTTAGTTGATATAAACCTCTCACAAGTTGCTTCTTCTTTTCTCCTTCTGACTGCTTAGAAGGAAGTGACTCCCAGGGCAATCCTGGAAACCTTGTGTTGAAGATGGCAGTGCCTCCATCATCTTGGGCTGCCCGAAAGACTGTTCTGCCCGCCTGTTCACTTGCTCGGTATGTTTTGTGAGCAAGAAATAAACTTGTATTAAGTGTGAACCATTATACATTTAGGGGCTTGTTTGCTACGGCAGTTAACCTATTCTAACCATAACTTACTTTTTTCCTACGCTTTCAGTCACAGTATACATTTTTTTCAGGGTTATGAGTTCTGCTGGCACAGGACCAGTACTCCTTGAAGCATCTAGTATAACTTTAACCCTCATACATCCCCTTCTCTGGGAATCTGTGTTCTAGGTATTGTAATGATGCTAAAGTAGTTCTTTCTCAGAATGGATGGCATTTTCACCCCACTGAATTGCTTTGAGGACCTTTTTCTTTTTGAAAATAGTCACAATTTTAATTTAACCACTCATTCATTTCACTATCTGTTGAATAAATCATTCATTCATTTGATTATTTGTTCTAAAAAATGTTCCAGACATGGGAGGCAGTTTATAAGATGAATAAAGTATGACAAAATAGCCTGTGAAAACCAGGCATGAGGAAAGAATGGAAAACAAGGGTAGAATCAGCAAATGGAATCAGGAATATTATCTAATATACCCTAAGGGCTCACTTTATTGGCCTGTGTTTCTCTAACATCTTTTTCCTGAAGCTGCTCCTGGTTGCTTCCTCCTACCTCCTTTTTCATAAATCCTAATTTCTTGGGAGACCATATCTTTAGTCATTTTCTGATGGCCCCAAGTTTCCATACCCTCCTATGGGATCCTTGATGCCTTCTCATTTCCTTAAACTTCATTTAGGCAGTTGGACAGTTTGATGTGGGAAGTATTAACTCAGGAAGTTATTTTTTTTAATTATTTGTGAGTCTGAGTATTTTTTAATGTACTGTACTTATTTTTATTTTCTATTATTTTCTTTTGTTTTTATTCTAATGTATTACTGATCTTTCTATTGTGTTTCTTCTTTTATTGACATATAGGTATTCTTCACATCTAAACAATATTAATAATATTTTAAATATTTATGTTGCAAATATTTTTCCCAGTCTGCCTTTTGTCTTTTGAAAACTATATATGCAAGTTATATAATTTTTTGAATTTGTTCCTTTTTTTCTTTAAACTTTTTATTTTGAACAGTTTTAGGTCAACAGCAAAACTGAGGGAAAGGTACAGAGAGTTTCCATAAACTCCCTGCCCCCACACATGCATAGCACTTCCTCGTTATCAAAGTGGCACATTTGTTATGTGGAATCTAATGAACAAACTTTACTAACAAGCAAATAGAGATAGACTCCTAGGTAGAGAGCAGGCTGAATGCTCTGGGGGGAGTGTTGAGATGGGTGGAGGGATTGAGTAAAAAAAAGAAAAGAGAAAGAACTCATGGACACAGACAACAGTGCAGTGATTGTGGGCTGGGCAGAGGGGTGGATGGAGATGGAAGAGGGTATGGGGGGATAAATGGTAATGGAGAAATACAATAAAAATAATATCAATAAATAAATGTAACCAGTTCATAAGATTTAAAAAAAACTGATAAACATACACCGACATATTATTAACACAATTCATAGGTTACATTAGGGTTCACTCTTGGGGTAGTACATTCCATGGTTTTGGACAAATGTATGATGACAAGTATCCTCTGTTATAGTATTATATAGAGTAGTTTCACTGCCCTAAAAAAAATCCTCTGTGCTCTGCTGATTCATCCCTCCCTCCACCCAACCCTTGGCAACCACTTGTCTTTTCACTGCCTTTTCCAGATTGTCATATAGTTGGAATCATATATTTTGTATGGCCTTTTCAGATTGGCTTCTTTAACTTGGTAATATGCGTTTTATTGTCCTCCATTTCCTTTCATAGCTCAATAGTTTCTTTTTGATCCTCACCTGAGAGAGAGAGGAAGGGAGAGATAGAAAGATCAATAAGTTGTCTCCTGTACCTGTATATGCCTGGATTGGGATCATACACATCCCTACCGAGGATAGAACCTGCAACCTAGATATGTGCCCTGATGGGGAATTGAACCTGAAACCTTTGGATTACCAAATGATACTCCAACCAAATGAGCCATACTGGCTAGGGCAATAGCTTATTTCTTTTAGTGCTGAATAATGTTACATTGTCTGAATGTATCACAGTTTATCCATTTACCCACTAAAGGACATCTTGGTTGCTTCCAAGTTTTGGCAATTATAAGTAAAACTTCCATAAACATGTTGTGCAGGTTTTCACATCCTTTGTGTAAATACCAAAGAGTGTGATTACTGGGTCATATGATAAAAGTATGTTTAGTTTTGTAAGAAACCACCAAACTGTCTACCAAAGTGGCTGTACTTTGAGAAATTTAACTTTCTACATACATTTACATGTTCGTATAGGGATCACATATGGATATATGCAAAAATTAGATCATGCTGTATTTATTATTCTGCGATTTTCTTTTCCACTTTGTGTATGTTTGGAGAACTTCCCATGTTACATATCTGGATCTATCTAAAAATGTTCCATTATGTTGAGAGTTCATTTAACCATTCTTTTATCCATGCACACTTATGTTGTTTCCAAATTTTTATTATTGTAAATGATACTACAACAAAATTCTTCCTTCTACTTTGAACATATTTGGGAACATTTCTCTAAGATATCTTGAAGAATTGCTGGATATCTTAAACACTTAAAGATTATTTTATAAATGTGATAGATAAAAAATATCCATTTCTTGTTTTAAAGTATGATTCACTGATTGCTAGTGAGATTGAGGATTTTTCACATACTTTTTGGCTATTTATAACTTCTGTATTCTGTAATGTTAATCTTTTGCTGTATATGTTATAAATCCATTCTTCCTGTTTCTCATTTGTCCTTTAAACTTTGCTTATGGTGTCTTTTGTGGTTAGTTTTTCTGTTTAATGAAGTCAAGTTCACCAATCTTTTATTTTTTCACTTTTGGCTTGAGAAAAATTTTCCTTGTCACAAGCTCACAAATATATCCTCCTGGTTTTCTTCTGCACAAAAATGTGTAAATGAGGCAGAAACAGGCTAGCCATTCAATGGACCCTTTTCCTTTTTCTTCTGAGTGCATAGCCAGATTAGATATCCCAACGTTCTTGGCAGCTGGAAGTGGCCCTGCTGTTGAGTTCTGGCCAATGGAATGTGGATGGAAGTGAAATGCCATCTTCTGGGACTTGCCTGTCTGATCTTTTACGCCCTTTTCCATTTGGTTGACTGTAATGGATACAACCTCCACAGAGAAATGAGGAGCTATGTATTAAAGATAGTGAAACAATAATTTAGAAGAAGCCTGGATCTGAATCACCACTTGGAGGGGGGCTACTCAATGAGAAGCAATCGTTTTGACTTTTATGAGTTTTAAGCTGCTGAGATTTGGGGGCTTATCTCTTCTAGCCACTAATTATCTTAACCAATATATATTTACATATATGTAATGTCTATATCTTTAATATGATTGATAGAATAACTTATTTTTATGGTTGGTATGAGATAAGGATATAACTGAATTTTCCTTCCCCCAAATGGATAGCCAATTTGTTGGGATCATTTGTCTCTTTTCAACCTATATAAAATGTTACTCTCATCATATATTTGACTATACTATATACAATTGCCAATTTTTGGCCATTTTGAACTCTAAAAAAGCAGTTTCAGTCAATTTAATATTAAATACCTCATATGTATTAGCATGTTTATAGACTTCTTACCTTTGCCCACCAATCTAAGCTACTTTACCAGTAGCTTACTGTTTTAATAATGGTAGCTTTACAGTATATTTTATATCAGGTAGTGCAAGAAAAATTTTAAAATCAGTCAGTCAAGTTCTATAAAAAATCCTGCCAGGATTTTGAGTGGAATTGCATTATATTTATACTGTATAGATTAATTATTTGGGAATCAACATTTCTGTAAAATGAAGTTTTTTTCATCTGGGAGTTTGAATATAAGCAAGATAAAACTTGTCTACAAATAATTAAAAATGTGTAAGTCTCAGCTCTAGGGAAGCCAGGGGTTTAATGGCCACTGCTTAGATCTTCCTAAACTATGGGTGTGATGGGTAATTTACTCATTGGGGCATTTTGAACTTTAGGCTGTATCTGGTCTTCTCTGATTTCTGTAAGGGAAAAATGCTGTTATATATTTACTCATTAATTTTCTGCATCTCTCCACTATGGTCTAAGTACCACAGAATTCAGGCTTTGCCTCCTGTGCTCACTTCAGTTTCTCCAGTGCTTAGAATAGAGCCTGATGCATCACAGATCCTTAATAAATGTTTGTCAAATGGAGGAAAGAATGAAAATGAGGATTCTAGCCCTTAATGATGATGGTGATTTGCATCTAGCACATGATACATAAGATGTACATCACAGCATAAGAGTGCCCATTTCTTCTGGCTCTTGTATGTGCCCACAGCTGCATCTATTGAGCAATGCTGAATTGTTAGAGAGAAATGGTGTATAAACTGGCAGTAATGAGTAAAGTGTTCACAAGCATGGCCTTAGACTAAATATTGCAATGAATAAACACAGTTACTCATTTCATCATTGTTTGAAGGAGCAAAAGATTGGAAAAAAATCCAAATGTAAATTGATAGGGAAATGGTTAGAAAAACTATGGCACATTCATATAATGGAATACCATGTATCTGTTAAAAAAAAGAAGAATTGATATGGAAAGACTTTCAGGATAAACTGCATTATAAATAAAAAAACAAAAGTGCAGAGTAGACTATATAATAGGCAAACTTTTGTTGGAAAAAAGAGAAGGAAATAAAAGTACATATTCATGTTTGCTTCTAGATTTATTAAAAAACTCTAAAAGGGTTAAGAGAAGTTAAGAAAGCTGATACCTGTTGGAGCACTGATGGGAACTGTGGTGTGACACTTTTCATTGTATACTTTTTAAAAAAGATTTTATTTCTTTATTTATATTTTAAAGATTTTATTTATTTTTAGAGAGAGGGGAAGGGAGGGAGAAAGAGAGGGGGAGAAGCATCAATGTGTAGTTGCCTCTTGCGCACCCCTTACTGGAGACCTGGCCTGCAACTCAGGCATGTGCCCTGACTGGAAATTGAACCTGCGACCCTTTGGTTTGCAGGCCCATGATCAATCCACTGAGCTACACCAGCCAGGGCTATTTATTTATTTTTAGAGAGAGGAAGGGAGGGAGAAAGAAAGGGAGAGAAACATCAATGTGTATTTTCCTCTTGTGTGCCCACTACTGGGGACCTGGCCCACAACCCAGGCCTGTGCCCAGACTGGGAATTGAACTGGTGACCCTTTGGTTTGCAGGGCAGTGTTCAATCCACTGAGCCACACCAGACAGGACTCACTGTATACTTTTATATATTGTTTGATCCTTGAACAATGTGAATATATTGCCATTTAAAAGTTATATAAAATACAAAAATGATGAAGGTAACAATTTTATTTCATCTTGGAAATAGTCTGTATCCATTAGTTGGTACAATAAAGAAATGAAAATTATTGCCAATCTCTACGTACTTAGGGGATTTTGTGTCTTTGGCACAGTTGTTAACTGTTTGTAGAAATAACATGTAAGAGCTTTTCTCAGTCAGGCATCAGGGTTAGAGTGCTTTTGTTCTTTTCAGGCTACAAAGCTCAGGGCACATTGAATAGTTTCAGTGAAATTTCTGTTTTGCTGCAAAGTGTTTCAGCCTTGTCATCTTAGTTCAAGTTAGATCAATTAAATATTTTAAAATAATTTCAGAGCACAGTGGTTCCACAGAACTAATAAGTGACTTGCCCACAGATCACTTATTTGCCAAAATAATTAAATTTATTAACAAATGTATAGGATTGCAAATATTGGACATTTTCTGTTGCTGTGGCCTGGTTCATTTATCTTCCTCATTAGTATTAACCATCCTTTCCAATGTGATTGTAAGAGTCATTGACTTTTAAATTCATGTTGTGAACAGAGTTGATGAAGCTTTTGCTAATGGTTTGGAAGCTTTGGTTTTAAAAAATAACTTCATCATTATCTTAAAAAATGCACAATTATCAGAACATATTGATTATGAACTGTATTGAGAAGTTACATAAATTCTGCCATGATCTTCTAGGGATTTATAATGAAAGATTTATTTTAAACTAGAAGTTACATAATGTAGATTCAATAATAATTGTGGAAGTTCTCTGTAAAGTGCAGCACACAAACATATGGTATGGTTCTTTTTTGGCAAACATTGTTATGTAAAAATAATATGAGAAAAGGTAGAAGTGACATAAAGGAAGAATGGGCAAGTCAGGTTGGGGAAAACAGATGAAAGTATACTTCTAATAAACATAACCAGCTTTCAGTTAGGTACAAAGGCCCCACAAATGTTCAGGTTATTAACTGATACTCGCCAACCACTGGGTAATCATGCATCTAATGAAAGTGAGTACTAATGGCTCAAGGAACTGCGAGTCAAATTATGAAGTTTTATTAAAAATTTTCTCTACCTGTGTTTAATTATTTAGATCCAATCTAATTTTTCTTCAAAATTAAAGTCTGGGGTTTAAGGTAATTTATGTGACTGAACATTTAGAAATAGATGTCCTGTCTACCTGTGTGTAAATCACTGAGACAGAGTACAGTATGTTTCCACAGCGCTGTTGTTGAAACACATTTTTCTAAATTTATTAAAATAACATGCAATGGAAAGAGCATAATGGAAGCTTTGTCCCTGAACACGGAAATCTAGAGGGCCTCCAAATTTCCTTTTCCTTTTACCTAAATTTGATATCTGGACATGGAGAAAGCCAAAAATAAAGGTCAAAGTCTAAGAGTATAAAGCATTCAGGGTGAGGAGAAATAGTATGTATTTAGCTGCTTGAATATGTATTTTTTGGACTATAAGACGCACCCCCACCCCCAATTTGGGAGGAATAATGGTTGTTAATGCTGGTGTTGAGTTCTGTTTACATTTACATTGGTTAAATATTATGTTATTTATGTTATTATATATTTTACCACATTTTTTGCTTCAAAAAATTTTTTTCCTATTTTCCTCCTCTAAAACCTAGACGCATCTTACAGTCTAAAAAATATGGTAATTACCACAGAACTGTCCCTAAACCTGGAGTCTCAGGGGCCATTCAAAAAATAACCCATTGTGGGATCTGAGTATCTAGCACGTACTTAAATTTGATGTGCGGCCCCGGATATTATTCATCACTGTCCAGGAGCCAGGTACAGCTCTTTGTAAAAGGATGCGTGGTGAATGGCTTGCTGCCTTTCCCGGTTGGTGTACCTGGGACTTAGAGGCCTCCTGAAGCCCGTCCACTGTCTAGCCTCTTTCCCCTCTCCATCCTCTATTGTTCCCTTTCTCTATAGCTCTGATCTTCTTTCCCTCTCTCTCATTATTTTCCCATGCAAAAATTTACCTATCCTTTAAGGCCCTAGTTGTATCTCATCTTACTATGAGAAAAAATCCACATTTTGATAGAACCAGCACTCATGAATTAATAACAGATCAGTGAGAATGACCCAGGTTCAGGTAATGAGTATTCCAGATAGAGGGACTTTTTTTTCCTCAAGGGGTTGGTTGTTCCATTTGAATAGACAATATACACATTTTAATTCCTAAATATCTATGTTGCAACAGCATGCAGTTCTTTCTGTTTTTTTCTTCAGGTTTTAAATTTTTTTATTTGAATATTAAAAAATTGCACATTCCAATAATTAAAATTGTTTTAACAAACAAAAATGTCACTCTGCATTTTACAGCCTGCAGGACACCTTGGAACAGCTTCGTTTTTATATAGATTTCATTGTTGTCCCACCACCTTCTTCCTTCACTAACATACAAGTTTTCTTCCTTCCCTGCCAGCCAGAGAGGCAGATGGGAGAGGCAGATGTGGGCTTGTCAGTAGTTTCTGATGTGAAAATGGGAAGCACAGTCATTTAAACTCATCCAACCTCTTTGCATCTTAGGAACTTAAACCTCTAAAAGAAGTAAAATTTAGAAGGCAATACTTGTGGAATGTACAGTGGGTGTTGGAGGTGGGGGCCCTCATTACGATTCGCCAGCTTGCTTCTCCTGTTCAGTCCTTTCTTTTGAAGGTAGTGGATTTTTCTCTTGCGTTTCTGTCTTCAGTTTTGACGTACGAAGTTCCTCAACCTCAGCCATATCGGGTTTGTCAGACATGGTTGCAGTGGAAGCAGAGCGAGGTGTGCGAACGAGAGGAGTCCGACTGGCTCAGTGTCTGGGAGGGAGCCAGTTATTTCTTAATTATCGCATAAGAGGCATCAACCAAATGAATAATTTGAAAATATTTGGCACTGGAATGCATGATACATTTTTTTTTCTCCCAGAAGCTTATTTTACTCATTACATTTGGTTTGAACTTGCATTAAAATAACTACTTCTCTAGAGTAAACACCAAACTGCTTCCAAGGAGAGGCAATGTAGAAATAGCAATGGTTGGGACATGGGCAGAAGCCAAAGGGTATGAAAATGTCCAGAATCAGAAAACTCAATATTTTAGTCAATTATTTATTTATATCTTGATATAACCCTAAAACAATGTTGAAGTGGAACAATAGCTGTGGCTCATGTTGGGAGTATTTTGCCTTTCGCGGCCCAAATGTAAGATTCCAGCTCTTTCCCATGTAGCATTTTGCTCTCTGGTAATCAAAACAGTATTCATTCCTGGGTGGCCCACAGTGCCAAGTACTCTGCTAAATACTTAACATGGCTTATCTCATTTAATCCTCAAATTACTTGTTGTCCTCATTTTAGATGAGGCTCAGAGAGATAAATTACCTTGCCCAAAGTTACACAGCTAGTACATGGCAGAAGCATCACTTGGAATTCATTTGCGTGGTTCTGATTGATGCCTGTGTTCCTAATACCTCCACCTTACTGCCTCTGCTTTTGTTGAAGATAAGCTATGCAGCTATGGCTTTCCAGGAAAAGACATCTGGGCATTTTAAAAGTGGACCTCAGAGCCTGAAGCACTGTCTACATTGAATGTGAAGGAACCAGACTTTGCTCCTGTCGAATTATGCCAACTGAGAAAGGGGTTGTGTTCATCTTACCAGGACAGTTTTGAGAAAACAAGTGGAGCCCCCAACTCTGATGATTGCCCAGACACACTGGTTCCAGATAACTGAAAAGTCCCAAAATACCTTTATACATCTACATGGTCTTGGCTTGACCAGAGGACCTGGCTGTAGAGTGCCAGGGTTGCACCTTCCTGTTGCCATTGAATTTCTTGCCTTCTATTATCCTCTGCCAAATACTTCCCCTCAAACACAAGTCTTCAATCAGCCATGTGCTGTGCCTCAGCCCTGGGATGGGAAATACCATTCAGTGGGCCTTACAACCCACTGCACTGACTAGGCTCAGCCATCCAGGTGTGTGTGAACCATGTCGTCACTGTCCTCCCAGTTCAACATCCAGCACTGAGCTGCTACTCAGCCTCCCCAGTGACAGCCACTGAGAACTCAGTGGTGTTTGACCCCATCTGTGGCCTTTGGTGCAATCTCAGCCTAAGTATACCTTCTCAGAAGAAAGTTCTTTACCTACACCTCTTTTTTTCATTCTGCTGCCTACTATCTTCCATCCTCCTGTGTTTTAATAAGGCAGAGTCAAAGATGAATAAGTACTAAGTTTTAGTTCTTAGCAACAAGTATCAATGGTGAAGTTTATTGGTAGTTACTCAAAACTGTTGGAGTCAATTGTATGTAGTTCTGTTTTTTAATAGGGAAGAAAAACCCCAAACCTACAGAAGAATGAACCCTCCCAAGCATGCGCTCCCCCACCTTGTGGAAATCACTTTGCAGAAACGGTGCACAAGATCTAAATCATGTCAGTGCAAATCGCTACTTTGTAAAGAAGTAGGGACTTAATGCTTGTGTTATTTTAAAATTGTTTTCAGCATGAGATTGGCATACCTAATTGCTTTTTAAATATACTTGTTAAAGCATCAAGCATATTATTGACGGTACTCAAACGTCTTTGGGTGGGTCGCTGTCATTAAGAAACAAGGTTGGCATTTTCCTTCCTAACCTCGAGCTTGATGGTTTTAATCTCTAGGCTATTAAATTTACAGCAGGAAGAATTCTGGCGGATAAATCTTTTACCAAAGCAATTTAAGTAAACAACAAAATAAAGAAAAGGGTAAAGCATTTAGCTTTCAGATAACATACCCTCCAAGGCCTGTCCTCTATTTTCACGGCACAGCGCAGACTTGTGTGCAACTGAAGATGCTGTATTTGAGGTTGACTTTTTGTGGAATCAGCTTCTGAACTCAACTCTGAAGCAAATGCTTTGACTTCAAGTGTATTTCAATAGGAAGTAAAAATCTTGAATTTTCTTTGATTATTTCTTTTTTGGAGGTTGAGAGTAACTCCCTGGGGTACAAACAGAAAAAAATAAAATTGACTTAGTTTGCTTCATTTAAAAATAAGGCTTTGGGCCCCCCCACCAGATGGCTCAGTGGGTTGGAGTGTTGTCGTGTACAAAAGGTTGTGGGTTTGGGGCACCTATGACAAGCAACTGATCAATGTTTCTCTCTGACATCGATGTTTCTCTCTAAAATTAATAAAAATATGTCCTTGAGTGAGGAGTTTTACACACACACACACACACACACACACACACACACACACACACACACTGCTTTGGTCTTCTCCCCACCCTCAGAGTTCAAGGGCCCTATAAACATTCATTCTTCTTTCAGTAAAAATTAATGGGTCATCTACTACATTCCAGGTAGTGTTCTCTGCACCGGGAAGTGTAGTGATCATACTCCAAAAAGACACATCCCTGGGAGCATCTCTGTACCAGTTTAATGATAGCTTACCTGGAGAACATCTGACTGAGACTAAAATGTCTTAGGAAAGTTGTGAAAAGTAAAGGTACAGAATTTTTTTTCTTCTTTGATATGCATTTCTATCTGGATTCTATTTGAAAATGCTTTCTCTCTCTCTCTCTCTCTCTTTTTTTTTTTTTTTTGGTGAGATAGACAACAAAGGAGCCTAGGCTGTTTTTGGAGAACCTGCTTGCTTCTTATTGTTGAAAGAAGGTGTTATATGAAGTAAAAGCACTAATCAATGCTGGAACTGTTGGTGACACACACAGTGCTGTTTGTGATGGAGGAAATATGCAATTTTCCCCCTCTGGTATGATGTGCATTTATCAGAGCATTTATTAAATAATTCGGTTTTCTAACACATTATTGGGAATTAGCAAGATTGGTTATAGACTTAATTATGCTTTTGTAAAAAAATGTTTTTAGTCCGCTCTCAAAAATTTTGAAGTGGACCTTTATTACAGTTACCAAATTGTATGAAAGCACATTGCCTGCATCACAGAAAGGTCACAGGTGGAATGTAGCAGGGCTGAAATGAAGGTAATGGAGAAATCCAGTACTTGTGTTTGCTACTTAAATGTCATGCCTGGGTAAATGGATTTCTCTCCTTCCTAGGACTCGGCTCATACTACATTAGTCTGGCAGCAATTAGAGAGGAGAGGTTGCTCTGCAAATTGGCTTGGCAAATCACGCAGTTCATCTTTTTATTGTGCAAAACAGAAAAAAGTGGCTCCTAATCAATCCACTTTAACTTTTAGTCAAAAAATTATTTACCACCCCATCAGCTGAAAGCACCTATGAAATGTTCTATTTGAATTAACTAAAGGGTAGAGGTATTTGTATCAATAAGCTGATCACGATTATGGGGGCACAATCTTACTATGGAAGCAGTAAAGAGGCTGCATTAATATTGAGGTGTCCTTGCCAAATTGATTCATGCTTTTAGGAGAATTAATCTACATTTCAAATATAATTGGACTCTTATTAACTAAATCAGAAATGTACCACTTAATGACTGTGATGCTCCAAAAAGATATGTTTTTCTTCAAATAGCACACGACTGACTTTGAATATTTTATAATCTTTGCATTTGATTCATATGATTGATCGATTCCTCTGCTTTGTAACTAACTGCCCTAGGATGTAACATTTGGGGGTGTTAATGAAAGTTTGCTATTCTTTTTAAAGAAGCATAAACTAACAGAGAATGGATGTGAGGTACAGAGAAATTTTTACCGGTTTCCACTTTGCCCATTGGCATACACAATGGTTTAAGAAAGCAAATGAATGAATGACACTTCTAAATGAAGTTGCCATAATGAATTTGCGGCAGTGCAAACCGTAAGAGCAGATGCCCTTAAGCTGTGCCGTAGTGCAGCTGCCTTCACTGGGAAAACATTGAGATTTAGGCAGCTTGTGCTGAGATCTAGGGTATTGTAGGCTGGAAACCTTGGCATATTTGAAGAGAAACTTAATTCACAGCTCCAAATCAGGTAAATATTGTTTGGCATCTCAAAAGACAAATATTTCTTAGGTAGTAGGAGTCCAAATTTCTGAACAACAACAAAAAAATCTTAGCAAAGAAGAACAAAAAGTCTGTTGAAACCATTTTTTTTGATAAGTTCTAATTCTTCTCATTAGCTAAACCAAAACTATAAAATTTAAAAACTTTTAAAAAGGATTGGTTCTTTAAAGAGAAAACTCCCCTCTTTTGGAAGAATGTTAATATACAATGGAGGATTAGGTGATGTCTGCAGATAATGCCAAGCCTTATTTGGGGTAGTGGTTTGAATTCTAGGCTCCCATTTCAAAAGAAGCCTTTTAACCTTTTTAAAAAATAAATAGGACTTCATTGGAGAGGCCTCCCCTTTTGTGTTTTCCCCCTGACTTTCCCCTCCTGCCTCCAAACAACTGGTTTATGCCTACAGAGAGAGAAGAAGGGGCAGCTGGCTTTTGCGTTGATTTGAGCTCCATTCCCCTTATTCAGTTCACCTCTCATTATCAGGGCCACATATGTTATTAATACTCAGATAAAGCTTGCTACCTCTTGCAAGCTAAGAGGGTTTAGCTGAAGTGGACATTGTGCATTTGGTGCACATGGGACTGCCTGAGAGACAGCATCCTATTGCTTTAGTCTTGCATTCCTACCCAGATGGCCCTCATTAGACATCTGAAGGGCTAGTATTCAGGACAAGGGAAGAAAAAGGAGGAGGGAAAGACTCCTAAAGGCAGTGTCTTATGGGGACTTAGGGCTCTTGGGTAACTTGGTCCCTGGTAGAAAGAGGGCAGCCTAGACGATTTTTATATGGTGGGCCTGCCACTTGCTATTTAGACCCAAATGTTGGCTTCCATGCTTTCCTTTGTTTTTAAGGGTTGTTTATATCTTCTGAATTTAGTTCCAAGGTACAGCCTCTCAGGGTCTCCATTCCCTAACTGCAAAGATGAGAAGGTTGACTCAATGGATGACCTTCTCAGGTCCCTGCCAGTGCTAACATTTAATTAAATAAACTTGCAAAGGTCTCCCACCAATGTACCAAACATATGCCAGAGAACACAAGGTGTGGATAATTAGAAATAAAGTCCCAAAAACATGTTTAACACAATAGTACACTTTTTCTTTAACATTCTCTTTTAAGCCTGTGTACACAAGAAGTCAAATTTTATTTGCATCCAGTTCAGGCCTGGCCAAAGACCTGGTTAGCTCTCATTAAACATTTCAAACTTAAGGATTTCCCCAGGCAAGGATTTACTGAGCATGTTCATAAATAGAACTGGTAAAACACTTTCATACATGTACTGAATAAAGGCAAGTTAGGGGTAGTTGTGCTGACCCAGGAGGAAGAGGAAAGAGGGTTCGTTTAGGAAGCTATGACAACCTGAGATTTATGGATAAGCCGTCTTAATGCACCCTTTTGGAAAGCAGAGTGTTAGCCCGCCTCCCCTTTTTGTTCCATTGACATGTTCAATTTAGACATTTCCTTTATAAAAAAACAAAAACAATGAAATCAACATGTAAAATGTAAGTAGATAAATTACAGGGCATATTACAGTTATCCGTAATTTACTGGATACTGTGCACCCACATTTTTGGCCCAAAGTTTCAGGAAAAAAATCTTTCATTTTAATTTTTTATTTATTTATATTTAGAAACAAGACTGATTATCATATGCCAGGGTGTTTTGCATATGGATATCATTATTGTTTTCTAGCGTTACACTTTTAATTCCTAAGCATAAATAAAATAATTAAAAACATTTATATAGATACAGAATTAGTACTACCTATGTATAATGTGCATTCTTATTTTTTTCTTAAAAAATTTGGGCAAAAAAAGTAAGCATTATACACAGCAAAATACAGTAATTAAAAGTTGCATAACATTTTTAAGTTTTATGGTGTTAGCTCTTGAAGGATTTTAACTTAATATTTTATCTAACAAAATGCTGTGATACTTTTTGATAGGATGGTTTTAATTTTGAAAAAATCCCATTTTCCATGTGGTAGAAAATTTCTCAGTGTTTATGAATGAGCTTAATGCTAAGGGTGGATAATTCTGGTGAGTTTTAAATAGTAGTACACCATTCTATCATATGCTTGGAACTAATTAAAATTTATGTTGTACATATGTGTGTGTACACATATGTGCACATCCATCTAACTATATGAATAAATAAAATCTTAGAATTCTAGAATATTAGGCCTAACAGTGGCCTTTGCATCAGATGAGCAGCCCAACTCATTTGACAGATAGGCTGGTCTCACAAAGCAGTTCTTTTTTTTTAATTACATTTTATTGTTTATGCTATTACAGGTGTCCTGATTTTCCCCCTTTACCCTGCTTCACCCAGCACCCCTGACTCCTTCGGGCAATGCCCCACCATTGTTCATGTCTGTGGGTCATGATGATAAGTTCTTTGGCTACTCCATTTCCTCTACTCTACTCTACATCCCATGGCTATTCCCTAACTACCTATGCGTACTTCTTAATCCCCTCAGTTCTTTGTTCTTAGGGAGTAGTGCATTTTTGTTTTCTCTGCAGTGAAGTATTTTCTAAGAATTATTTCATGCCAGATCACTTTTTTTTTTTTTTTCAAATCACTTCGATGACATGCCAGCAGCATAGAGTGTTTAGGCAACTTCAATACATGCTTTTTAAACATTTAGAACTAGTTTTAACCTCCACATTTCTATTTTCAAACACACACACACACACACACACACGCACACAATCCCAGGTTCAGAATTTTGCTTATGGGCTGTGTGAACCAAACAGGAGCATGAGTTCTTTTGCTTAAGGGTCCTTTTATTCCTATTCTTTCCTTGTATCCAAAGACAGGAAACGCTGGAGTTGGGTGGGCTGCATGCTCTTTCCAAAGGTCTGTGAGGCACTTTAGAGTGCACAGATTTGTGATGATGCTCTTGGGAAAAGCCTGGTTAATGAGGACAAATTCACAACGAGTGCAAAGACTTTCTGAGGTTTCTCATTTCCCTGCAATTGCTGAGCAAGCACCAGTGTCCATTTCTGCCTCAGGCTCTGGGGACCACAAAGAGCCCTTTTGGGAAGGGAGTCTTTAGTGCACACACTCAGCACATTTTTCCAGGTGTTACAAAGATATGATGAGGCTGTGGTTTACACACATATGTTAGGGATAATGGTGTGCACTCAAAATTCCTAAATATGATTGAATTTTAAAGATGCCATTCCACTCCTGTTCTTCACCATTTACACCGGTTCATAAAACTGTGGTGTTGTCAAGCACCCTTCCCCCTCTTTCCTGTACAAGTTCTGCAATTGACTGTCAACATTAATAGGAATAACAGTGCTATCATCTACTGAGCATGTTCTGTTCCAGACACAATGCTAAGTACTTTACATGAGTTATTTTATTATTTACAACAATCTCATGAGGTAGATATTCTTATTTACAAATGAGCAAATTGAGGTTCAGAGAGGTGAAATAAGTTGCTTAAGATAACACTAAATAGGGATGAGATTTGGAAATCAAATGCAGTGTTTCTGAATGCAAAAACAGTTCTCAGTCTTTGTCACATCCTTGATTCCAGAGGATTTTTAACTTTCATTTTCATGGTCAAATTAGAGCAATAGCTTTTAGTTCTCAACTGTGTTCTGACAGTTTCTTCTTATCTTGATATAGCTCTATCATTTGAAGAAAAGCAATTTCTTTCCATAATAACAAAAGATATTTGTTTAGTAGTTAGTTTTTAAAACTCCATTGTTCATTTGTTCTCACTAATTCTAATGTCCATCTGGGGGTGCTGTGTGTGGAAAAAATGATCCCTACACCACCAGTGTTGGATTTAAAATTCCCTAGGGAGCTAGTTTAAAATAGGTTTCTGGGTCCCCCATGGACTGGAATAAGAATCTGAGCAGTCAGATGGGACTGGGAAATTGCCTTTTGATAAGCTCTCAAATGACTAGAAAGAGAAAACATGAATTTTGGAGTCAAAATTTATTTCTATCCCAGTTTTAGCTCTCCTCTCTTTAATGATATGGTCTAAGGCAAACTGTTGATAGAACTGAAGATTAAATTAGATAGTGTGTGTGAAAACAGTCATGTTTAAGAGCGCTAATACTGATGGAACCTAATGCTCTGAGCACTAATTTAACTAGCCAGACACTGTTAAGTTAGTACACACTTTGTGTACACAAAGTGTGTACTAACTCATCAAAGCTTCATGGCACCCCATAAGGGAGGACTGTGATTATTCCTAATTTACAGAAAAGGAGGCTGAAGCACGGAATTCAAGCCAAGCCAGGATTTGGTGTCAGGGAGTCTGGCTCCAGGCCTGTGCTCTTCAACTCTGTACACACCTGTCCCTCATAGTAGGTATTTGGACCATCCCTTCCCTTTGGACCATCTAATAAAAAGAACAGCAACAAAAACAGATAAAAATGCCAGATGCAAAACAATGAGAGCTTCTGCCTTTTGACCCAGAACATGTAAGCACTACATGGTACATTTCTCTTTAAGATTATTCATTCAGGCCAGGATCAGATGTGTGTGTTTGAGAAGATCTGGAGGAGATCTATTTGGGTTATCTGATGGCTTGCTTTGTACAGGGCTACTCAAAATCTGGCTCATGGACTTGCAGCGTCAGCATGACGTGGATGCTTGTTAGAAAGGCAAATTCTTGGGTCCCACCCCAGACCAGTATACCAGAATCTCTGGGCATGGGCCCAGCGATCTGTTTTGACAAGCTCTGTAGGTGACACTGATAAATGTAGGTGACTAAGAATGAGAACCACTGGTTAAGAGGAGAGAGAGAGAGAGAGAGAGAGAGAGAGAGAGAGAGAGAGAGAGGGAGAGAATCTTTTATGGTATAGAAAAGCAGTAAAAAAATGTTTACATGTCTTTACTACCTAGTGATTTAGCTAGAATTATGATTGATCTTCTTGGGAGACAGGGTATTCACTGAGGGAACAGAGGGTGCCTGCTGGTGTTGGACATACAGGTAGAAATCAGACATAGTTCTGGTGCCAATGAGGTTGCAGTCTAGTGATAAGGAGAAATAGGTACATCAGAGACCAGAACACAGTGCAGGCATAGCTAGGATGCAGCATGCACAAAGCACTCTCATGGAGCTGAGGTCCGGCATGGGAAATTGTCACCAAAGTGAAATCTGAATGGTGACTTGAAGCATAAAGAGACTTGCCCTAGATAGAGATAGTTATCTTAAGCTTACAGGGAAAATGAGACTAACTTCAATTAAGAGTAGAATAACAACAGCTATGAGGACTTTGACCTCCAAATAAGATCTGTTTGGGGAACTACTTACTATACACAATTTAGGCGGGGGGGGGGGGTTTGGGGGGTGAGAGAGGTTTAAAGTGTAGAGAAGTACCTAACCTATTCCAATTGGTGGGCTAGGTCAGATCAAGGAAGACTTCCTGGAGGAGGAAGTCAGATACCCAGTGTTGAATCTGAAAAGATGGCTATAAATTACACACCTGGAGGGTTTTCCAGATGGAAAGGGCAACTGAGTACTGGAAGACTGTGTAAAGGGCAGTGCTTTTAAACTTTTAGCAAATGATATCTTGAGAAAAAGGTAAAATTTGCAAGGCACCCTGGGGTAATGCAAGACATTGGTGGCACGCAGACTGCTGTTCTCTGGATTAGAGAGTGTGGGTCGTTCATGACAAGTAGAGTGTGCAGTAAGAAGCTGAGAGGGAGTTTTGAAGACCTGAGAGTAGGAGAGTTGGCAGATATCATCTCCTAGGAATTATTTTAATGTATAAAATGAGATCAACCTTCACTTCAAAGGAAATTAAATTTTTATTAATTTTTTATCCCATATTTTTTACAAAATATTGGGAGATAGCTGGCCTCTCCTCTAGAAGATAATGTGCCATCAGAACTTACTGTTGCCCGTTTGGGTGTGTCAGGGAATGAGGTTTTCCCTCTCCTTGGTCCATAGGGGAGGCTGTGTGCTGTTGGAAGGTCAGAATCCAACGGGGTGAGAACCGGAAATCAGTGTTTCCATGAATGAAGATGGCTCCACTATTTATTTTCCTCTGTGTGGGATGAGAAATGTCAAACCCTGCTCCAGTGAAAAAAAACAGCTTCGCTCAAACTCATTTGGGCTTTAAGAGTCACACATTCTGGAAAGCAGAATTGGCACAGTTTAAATATAGATCTCGTCTAAAAGTTATTTCACAAGACCAATGGATCTTAAGTATTTCTGCTCATTTCCCAATATATGTTTCTTTTATTAGAATTAGACCTTCTAGCCAGGTTATTTAGGGACATTTCATCTGTCCAAGAAAACCAAGGCCTTGGCCACTGAACAATTTCCTCTGCCTCCCTTATCTAGTAAGTCTTATTTTATAAATCTGAGCAGGGACAGCAGAAGTAGTAGGAGGGGCTATAAGATGAACGTTAGAAAAGCTTAAAAGAAAGAAGTTTTTGGAATTTGAGACTGGCATTTATGGGAAGGATATGACGGAAGTGGGGAGAACAGATTTTAAAGATGTTTTGCTAGGCGTAAGATTTTTCTCTCCTTTGCTACTGGGACCTTTAGTCTTTGAGATAATAACCTATGAAGGTTGTAATTGCTTTAGCTTTTATGGACAGTGTTTCTGAGGTGTCCCCATGAAGCACTGAACTATAGGGAGCTGGAGTGTTTCTGACTTGTACATGCATCATTTTATTTGAGCTTCAGAAAAGGCCCCATTTATCAGTCTTTTTTAAAAATTTTATTTTAATTGTTGTTCTTATACAGTTCCATTTATCAGTCTTTTAGAAGTCAATATGTCCTTTAGCTTTTCGCTGTAAGGCCACTGGTAGGGTTTAAAAGAAGTGGTTGGGCTAACGAGAAGGGGGAAAGGACATAATCTAGGAGCTAGTAGTAAAGGTTCTATGGGGGCATAGTATCCTGCTGGTGGCAAAATAAATGAAAGGGGAGCTTCTATTGTAGAATAATTTCTTGTCATTCAGTCTATACAATGGTAAAGGGTGATTTTATGTATTCTGTTTTTTCCTATTTTAAACTAGAAGTTGGTATCAGAGACACTAAAAGATTTGAGATTTTTTTTTAAGGAATTCAGGACAAAAATCTTCATGTTGTGAGGTCAAATTTGGCTGAGAAGGGATGAGAAGACTTAATGGATAGCAGGACATTTATATCATAAGCTTAAAAACTTATGCTAAAATACATAATACACAATGGCTGTCTTAATCATTTTAAAGCACACAGTCGGAGGGGGCTGGGCAGGGCAGGGGAGAGCAATGGGGGGAAATTGGGGACAACTGCAGTTGACCAACAACTTAAAAAATTTAAAAAAATTTTCAAAAAGAAGCATATAGTTCAGTAGTGTCAAGCACATTCACATTGTTGTACAACTAATCTGCTCCTGTTATCTTGCCAAACTGAAAGTCTATAGCCATTAAGCACTTTGCTATTGCTCCCTCTCCTTAGTCCCTGGCAACCAACATTCTACTTTCTGTCTCTATGAGGTTTGACTCTTTGAAGTATCCCAGATAAGTAGAATCATACAGTGTTTATCTTTTTGTGATTGGCTTATTTCATTTAACACGATATCCTCAAGTTTTATTCATGTTGTAGCATGTATCAAAATTTCCTTCCTTTTAAGCCTAAATAATATTCCATTGTATGGACTACCAAATTTAGTTTATGCATTAATCCACTGATGAACAATTGGGTGGCTTCCACTTTTTGGCTATTGTGAACCATGCTACTATGAACACAGGTGTACAAATATCTGTTCTGAACCCTGCTTTCAGTATTTTCATATATACTCCTAAGTGGAATGACTAGGCCATATTGTAATTCTGTTTTTAGTATTTTGAGGAACTGCCATACTGTTTCTATAGTGTCTGCACCATTTTATGTCCCTACCAATAGTGCATAGAGTTTTGATTTCTCTGCATCTTTGCCAACACTTGTGATTTGCTTTCCTTTATTTCTTAAAAATAGTAACCATCCCAATGTGTATGGTTATATCAGTGAGCTGTAGCTGCAAAACAAAACTAAGTGGCTTAAAACAACAATCATTTATTATCATTTAGTTTTGCTCATGGATATCCTGGGTGGTGGCTTGGATTAGGATCAGCTAGCTGGTTGGGTCTCTGGTTTTGGCTGAGCTATCTCACACATCTGTGGCCAACAGGTGGATTGGCCCCAGGGCTGGCTTGTTGAAAGAGGGCCCAGCTCGGTGGCTCATTTCTGTTCCTTGTTGCCTCCAGTTTTCCAGTAGGTGAGCTTGGGCTTGTTCACATGGTGGTGGCAGGCTCTGCAGGGTGAAAGTGGAAATATCAAGGTTTCTTGAGGCCTGGGCTCAGAAATTACACATCACAATACTTCCGGCCAAAATGAAGGTGTAGGCGGACACACTGTGCCTCCTCTCACAACCAAGATTAAGGAAAACAAATATATAGAACCAAAAAAATACCAACCACAACAGATAGAGGATTGAATTGTATGGAAGTCCGACAATGATTCACCCAGACCGGTAAGAGGGGCAGAGTCGGCGGCCAGCAGAGAGGGGTTGTGGCGGGAAGAAACAGTAGCTGGTGGTCCTGGGTGCACAAACGGCAGTTACCGAGCACAGGGAGGCAATAAGCAGATCCAGCAAGGCACACAAGGCGGCTGATCATGGTCACACATTTGCCTGCAGATAGGCCAGGCAAAAATGGGCAGCAAGATGGACTGCGAAGCTCAGGGCCCCAGCACTGAGAAAAAGAGCCTAAAGGGCACTGATTGAGAACACTTGTGGGGGTTGGGGTGCCAGGAGGGAGTTCCAGCCTCACAGGAGAGTTCGTTGGAGAGACCCATGGGGTCTTAGAACGGGCACGAACCCACCCACATGGAAATCAGCACCAGAAGGGCCCAATTTGCTTGGGGAAACGGTGGAAGGGATTGGAATCTGAGAGAGAGAGGAGCAAACGCCATTGTTCCCTCTTGAACCCCGCCCCCACATCCAGCATCACAACCTGGCGACTGTGTTGCCCTGCCCTGGTGAATGCCTAAGGCCACGCCCCTCACTATGTAACAGCTGCGACCAGACAAAACAACAACAACAAGAACAACAACGGCAAAAAAACCCCAAAACCAAAGATGGCTCAAATGGGAGAACAGATCGGGCCCCAGAGCTAATTCATCTAAGCCACCAAGAGGTAACCAACCTATCAGATGCACGGTTCAAAGCACTAGTGATTAGGAAGCTCACAGAATTGGTTGATTTTGGTCAAAAATTAGATGAACGAATGGAGGCTACAATAAATGAAATGAAGAAAAACACACAGGGAACCAATAGAGATGGGAGGAAAACTGGGACTCAAATCAATGGAGTGGACCAGAAGGAAGAAAGAAACAACCAAACAGAAAAGAATGAAGAAACAAGATTTCAAAAAAATGAGAAGAGGCTTAGGAACCTCTAAGACATCTTTAAATGTCCCAACATTAGAATTATAGGGGTACCAGAAGGGGAAGGGGAAGAGGAAGAGCAACAAGTGGAAAACTTATTTGAACAAATAATAAAGTCTGGCAAAGGAAATAGACTTCCAGGAAGTCCAGGAAGCTCAGAGAGTCCCAAAGAAGGTGGGCCCAAGGAGGAACACACCAAGGCACATCATAATTCCATTAGCCAAGATTAAAATGAAGGGGAGAATTCTAAAAGCAGCAAGGGATAAGGGCACAGTCACCTACAGAGGAGTTCCCATCAGACTGTCAGCGGATTTCTCAAAAGAGACCTTCCAGGCAAGAAGGGGCTGGAAAGAAGTATTCCAAGTCATGAAAGTCAAGGACCTACATCCAAGATTGCTCTATCCAGCGAAGCTTCATTTAGAATGGAAGGGAAGATAAAGTGCTTCTCAGATAAGGTCAAGTTAAAGGAGTTTATCATCACCAAGCCCTTATTATATGAAATGTTAAAGGGACTTATCTAAGAAAAAGAAGATAAAAAATATGAACAGTAAAAAGACAGCAAACTCACAGATATTAACAACCACACCTAAAATGAAAGCAAACTAAGCAAACAACAAGAACAGGAACAGAACCACAGAAACGGAGATCACATGGAGGGTTAGCAACAGGGGAGTGGGAGGAGGAGAGAGGGGGAAAAGGTACAGAGAATAAGTAGCATAGATGGTGGGTAGAAAATAGACAGGGGTAGGGCAAGAATAGTGTGGGAAATGTAGAAGCTAAAGAACTTATGACACATGGGCATGAACTAAGGGGGGTAATGTGGGTGGGAGGGGGTGTGCAGGTGGGAGGGGTTGTGAAGGGTGGAGGGGAGTGATGGGGGAGAAATGGGACAACTGTAATAGCATAATCAATAAAATATAATTTAAAAAAAGAAATTACACATCACTTACCTCACATACATTGGAAGTGATAAGACCTCAGCCGAGATTCACAAGGTGGAGAAAGATTCCTGATTGTAGGGGCTGCTACCTCACTTTGCACAGAAGGTGTGGATACAGGGAGGGGATACAGAATTGTGGCTATTCTTGTAGTCTACCACAGGATTCTAGAATTTTGGTAGGAGTAGTAGAGGTGAGAAATTTACTGGAAGATTATTGGGGTTCTTATAATGAGATGGTTGGTTTTGTATGTCTAGTAGAAATATTCCAGAATTCTTTAAAATGTTGAACGTAAGAATAAAGAAACTATAAGTAAATTTTCCTTGGAATGTTTTTCAAATAACCTTTGGATTTAACCATCAAAAGTGCCAAGTATTAATTTTTTTAAATGAATTTTAATTTTGGAATAATTTTGGATTTATAGTAAAGTTACAAACACATCTTTTACCTAGTCTCCTCTAATGTTAATATCTCACATTATCATGGGACATGTGTCAAAACTAAGAAACCAACGTTGTTATATTACTATTAACTAAACTCCAGACCTTACTTGCATTTCACCAGTTTTTCCTTTAATGTTCTTTATCTGTTCCAGGATATAATCTAGGAAGTCACATTTCATTTAGACATCTATTACTTTTTTTAAGACTTTTTTTTTTACAGAGCTTTTAGGTTCACAGTAAAATTGAAGTGAAGGTACAAAAATTTCCCATATAACCCTGTTCTACACATGCACTGCCTCCCCCATTATCAACATCCATCACAAGAGTGAGACATTTATAATAATTATGATCCTATATTGGCACATCAAAATCATCCACAGTCCATAGTTTACCTTAGGGCTCATTTTGGTGTTGTGAATTCTATGGGTTTGGACAAATATATAATGACATGTATTTACCATTATAGTGTCACACAGAAAAATTTCAGTGTTCTAAAAATCCTCTGTGTTCCACCTATTTGTCCCTTTCTCAGGCACTCCGACCCCTGGCAAACAGTGACCATCTTACTGTCTCCATAGTCCTGCCTTTTCCAGAGTGTTATATAGTTGGAATCATATAGTACGTGGCCTTCTTAGATGGTCTTCTTTCACTTAGCAAGCCGCATTTAGTTTTCTCCATGTTTTTCCATAGCTTGATACCTCATTTGTTTTTAGAGCTGAATAATGTTCCATTGTCTGGATGTACCACAGTTTATTTATTCGTTCACCTACTTAAGGACATCTTGGCTGCTTCTAAGTTTTGGTGATTATGAATAAAGCTACTATAAATATCCATGTTTTTTGAATAAAGCTACTACAAAAATACATGTTTTTGTGTGGACATCAGTTTTCAACTCCTTTGGGTAAATACCAAGGAGAGAAATTGCTGGATCACATGGTAAGAGCATGTTTAGTTTTGTAAGAAATCATCAAATTGCCTTCCAAAGTGGCCGTACCATTTTGCCTTCCCTCCAGCAATGTACCAGTATTCCTGGTGCTCCACATCCTCACAAGTACTTGGTGTCATCATTGTTCTGGATTTTGTTCATTCTAATAGGCATGTGGTGACTCTCATTATTGCTTTCATTTGCATTTCCCTAATGATATATGATGTTGAGCATCTTTTCATATGCTTATTTCCCATCTGTATATCTTCTTTGGTGAGATGTCTGTTAAGAACTTTGGTCAGCCCAGCAATTCCACTGCTATGATTATATCCTAAGAAACCCTGAAACACCAATCCAAAAGAACCTATGCACCCCAATGTTCATAGCAGCACAATTTACAATAGCCAAGTGTTGGAAGCAACCTAGGTGCCCATTAGTAAATGAGTGGATCAAAAAACTGTGGTACATTTACACAATGGAATTCTATGCAGCAGAAAGAAAGAAGGAGCTCCTACCCTTTGCGACAGCGTGGATGGAACTGGAAAGCATTATGCTAAGTGAAATAAGCCAGGTGGTGAAAGACAAATGCCATATGATCTCACCATTAACAGGAACCTAATCAACGAAACAAACAAACAAGCAAAATATAACCAAAGACACTGAAATTGAGAACAGGCTGACAGTGACCAGAGGGGCGAGGGGAGGGAATTTCAGGGGAAAAGGGGAAGGGTTTGCAGGAACAAGTATAAAGGACACATGGACAAAAAATGAGGGGGGTGGAAACAGGAGGGAGGTGGGGAGGGCTGGGGGGTGGGCTGAGATGGAAGTAAAAGGCAGAAAACTGTACTTGAATGATAAAATAAAAAAATAACTTTGGTCAGTTTTTTTAATGTTTTTTTTGTTTTGTTTTCTTATTGATGAGTTTTAAGAATTTCTTTGTATTTTTTAGCAGTCCTTTGTCACATGTGTCTTTGCAACTATTTTTTCCCAATTTGTCTTCTTGTTCTCTTGGCATTGTCTTTCACAGAGCAGATGTTGTTAAATTAGCCAACTATTGATTTTAACTGTTAAAAATTCTCAAACTGAGTATACACACCATGGCGAAACTGTTCTTTTTATTGTTAATGATCTATTTTCATAAACTAAATGGACATATGCTTTGGTTTATTCATAATACTAAGGAACACGCTCATTAGTACTGTCACTGTGTTAGGGGACAAGATCCCAGCTTTCCAGGAGCGTGCCTTCTGGAAGGCACATGTGTAACATCTACAGCCTCAGAGGGAGGAGCTCATCTGCTGAGACATGGAAAAGCTTCCTAGAGGAGCTAGCATTGCAGCCCAGCTTTGAAGCATAAGTTGGATTTTATATGTAACATTTGTCATTTAAAAATGTTTTTCAATTATAGTTTGCATTCGGTATTATTTTGTATTAGTTTTGGGTGTACAGCATAATGGTTAGATAATCATATGCATTACAAAGTGGTCCCCCTGATATTTCGAGTACCCACCTGGCACTATACATAATTGCTACCATATTATGAACTATATTCCCTATGCTGTGTGAGTATTTTGTAATTACCAATGTGCACTTCTTAATCCCTCCACATTTTTAACCCAGCCCCCCAACCCCCACCTCTGGCAACCATTGGTCAAACCTCTGCATCTATGAGTCTGATGATGAAGCTATTCTTGATAAAAGATGCCTTGGTTGTTCTGTGGGAAGTCTGCAACTGAAGTGATTCATTCTCTCAGATCTTAGTTAACTCTGGCCACATCTTACAACATATTAGTTTAGTCCAGCTCAGTCTATTGGCCTCTTAATATGTTGTGACACAAGTAGTTTATTTCCTCCTTTCCAAGCTTCAGAAAGCCCCCCTCTTTCCTGAGCCTCTTTCAGATTCTGAGTTTCCCTCTCCCAGAGACCCTCAGAACTGTGTTTTCATATCTGCTGGCTGCTTTCCTCAGCTCACAGAAACCCCCTTGTCAAGCCCCTCTTAAATGCGTAGAATTAAACGTAGATGACTGTGGGAGTTGTCCTCCACTGGATGGATATGTTCATTATGAAACGTTTGAACGCTGCTTGGTTTACAGCTGTGAGTCTCAGTGGTGGGAGGGGCTCAGTGAGAGAGGCTGCCAGGTAGGGGCTGAGGCTCCTTCACAGTCTGCTTGTCTTTCATGCCCACTTTAGACTATGGTTATTGATGTAACTCTGATATGCTTTTTGTTAGGTCCAAAAACAACAAACAAATAAACAAAATACTGGTTATAGGAGCAGTTGATGAAATAGTTATTCTTTTTGTCTGATTACAAATATATAAACTCATTCTTCTAGAGACAGAGACATCAGCCTCTTATGATACCCCTGGTTTGTTCCATTATTTTCTGCAAGCCAATCAAAGTCTTTCCCACTATTTGATTTCAGGGCCTTCTTCAGAGCCATAAGTTGGTTCGAGTGTGTGCTGTGCATGCCAGACATGAGCCATGGGGAATGGAGCCAATGGAGTGCTGGTCCTGGAGGTCCCAGAGCTTATTTTCTTGACCAGTCCCTGATGTCAGCTGGCCTGGTGGCCATTTGCTGCCTCCTCAGAAGGTAGAGTGAGGCACGCACAGCTGCCTTCCTGGGCTAGATAATGTGCCTACCTTTCTAACAAACTAATTAGGAAGACCAAGGCAGAAGCAGTTTTTCCCCTGAAGTGATTTTTTCTTCCAGAAAGTTATTATCTTCCTGGCTGTTCTCAGTGACTCATTTCATGACTTGTCAGCACCATTCAAAACATTATTATTTCTGTCTGCATGACACAATGCATGTGCTCCCACTTACAGTTCATATTTTCAGTGTATGCACACCTAAAAACACTCAATCACTAGCCCCTACACACATACTCAGACCAGAAGAATATAAGCTGGTAAGACCCCTCTGGATTTACATATTCTGTAAATTTCTTCAGGGTCATAAGAAGATCTTACATGAAAGCAAATTATTGCTTTATTCAAAACACAGTAGAAATTTACAAAGCAAGGGAAAGAAACCTATAGAACTCACTACAGAGATCTCTAGGTAGTTAATGCAAGTGTGAACAACAAAATAAGTGTGCCAATCCTTTTTTTCCCCCCTCAAATTGGTAAAGGTTTCAAGCTTAGAGAGTTAAGTGCATCCTGGCCCATTTTTTCTCTTTGTCTCCATTGATTTTCTTACTAAATATTTCACACTGTCCTCTGTATTCTGCAGGCCCAGCTGTCTACTCTTCCTGTGCAAATTTGTGCTGTTAAATAATTTGTAAGGATTTTCTTTCCAAGTACCTCAATGTCACACTACTTCTGTTACTCCTAGAACTTGCAGCCCTTACTCCTATATCTTAGGAGCTCACTTTCTTCCTTTTCTGTTTGGTTTTTCTCAGTTCCTCATGGCTGATGCAACTCAGGCTGGCCAGTGACCTGCACAGAGGCACATAACAGGCTGCTAAAAAATTTCGCTGAATATATGCATTGAATGCATGATCTTAATTAAGGCTGTATCTTTCTGCTTGGTCTACACTAAGTCTTTCTATGGTTTATTTATTCTTTCAAAAGGAGTCAGGCTACTAGGCTGTTTAAACAAAAATATCAGCTTCTCTTGATACAAATTTCACCCCAAATACAAGATATTAGAAGTTTTTGTGATAATAATTCATATCATATTTTTATACTGCAGCAGGTTATGCAACTGTTTATTAATTTTGTTTTTCAAACATTTGTCTTATCTGTCTAAGGAGTGGGAGGCCTGTTGTTTAAAACATACACAGTTCAGTTTCTCAGGGTATGCACACCCCTGAGCCTTTGAAGTTTTAGGGTAAACACCAATCATTTTTAGAGTAAATGTCAATCAGTGAGGGATTAGAGATCTTATTAAAATTCAGGTCAACACACTGCATGAGATCAGATGCAGTTGACCTTGGTACAGCTTCCCTTGGTTGCTAGAATCCCTAATAGGAAGGGGAGGTTGAGGGAAACACTGGATATCAGGCACTGGGTTCCAATGAGGGGGTCTTACCAAGCCCGAAAAGCTCAGTTCTTGTTCTGCCAACTGCCCTCTTATTCTTACTCCCAACCTTTTATTTGTTATTTTCCTTTTGTCCTACACTCCCAACCTATGCATTTCTATTTTCATTACATCTCCAAACATCACATTTTCCAAGTTCTTAATCGAGATGCAGAGTCTAGAAGTCCACATCTTTACTTGAGGATAGAAAGCAGAGCCCAGCGGATTCTACAAAATATTTCAACCTCCAGGGTCCAGTGTCCTGAGAAGCCCACTTCCCTGAGACTTTTTTACTGACTTGACAATCTCTTGTGATCAAAATCTTATAGGTTATCTGTGGCAATCACAGATTCTCTCCATACTAGCTCTTGACAAAGGGTCAGTGTAATAGTCAATTCAGCTGCTATTGCAGAATACTGTGACAGGGTGGCTTAAACACAGAAATGTATTTTTTAAATAGTTCTGGAGGCTGGAAGTCCAAGACAAAGTTGTTGGCTGGTTTGGTTTTTCATGAGGCCTCTCTCTTTGGCTCACAGATGGCTGGCTGCCTTCTCCATCTTTCCTCACATGGCCTTTCCTCTTTGTACACACATCCCTGGTGTCTCTTCTCTCAAAAGGACACCAGTCCTATTGGAGTAGGGCCTCATCCATATAACCTCATTTACACTTAATTATCTCTTTAAAGGCCCTTTCTCCAAATAAGTCCCACTAGGGGGAAGACCTTCAACACATGAATTTTGGGGAACAAAATTCAGTCCATAATAGATAAGATATTGAGCCATTGTTAACCAATTCAGAGTAGCAGATTCTCTGCTGAAAAAGCATTTCTACCTATTGTAAAGTGGCTCAGTGCATGGGCTTTGTAGCCAAACCATCTGTCCATCTGTATTCATATCCTTGCTCTGCCACTTACTCCCTAACTGTGAGACCTTGGGCAAGTTACTTATGCTCTCTCCACCCCAGGTTTGCATCAGTAGAATGGAGATTATAAAAGTATCTAGCTCATGGGATTGTTCTGAAGATGGAATGGGTTAAAACATGTAAAATGCCTATTATGGTTGTTAACATAAGAGACATGTTAACATGTAAGAGTTGCTCAATGAATGTTAGCTTTTTTTTTCTTCAAGAAATGTTGCTTCCCCTTATGGACTGAATTGTGTCCCATCAAAATTCCTGTGTTGAAGTCCTAACCTCCAGTACCTCAGAAAGTAACAGTATTTGGAGACAGGGCCTTTAGAGAGGTGACAAATTTAAAATGAGACCGTAAGGGTTTACCCTCATCAGTTATGATTGGTGTTGTTCTGGGAAGTGGAAGAGGCAGCAGGGGCACCCTGCACAGGGGGCAATTATGGGAAAAGGCTGTAGGAAATCGGCCCTGTACAAGCCAAGGAGAGAGGCTTCAGAAGAATAAATCAACCCTGCCAGCACCTGATCTTGGATGTGCAGTCTCCAGAATTGTGAGAAAATAAATTTCTGGGGTTTTTTAGCCTTTCAAGGGTAAAAATTGTATTTTTGAGGAAGTTCATGCTGCACATTTTCAAAGAGAGTCACATAAGACAGCAAATGTTATCCTCCCTTCATCTAGAAATAAAGAAAAAGGGCATAATTTTTTTTTTAAGTCACAGTACTTAGAAGTTTATCATGAGCATCCAAAATGAGCAGGAAAGAGGTGTAAAAGCATTTAATATATATTCCAGATTTCTTTGGGGTTCTCCCGATGTGGTATTATTATGTTTCTTTTTTCCATTTAATATTACCAAAACAGTAAAAACCAGAAAAAATAAAAATAAAACCAGTGGTTGCTGAAACTGAGAAGGTTGCTCTCTTGTGTTCTGTGCAGGCAAAATATCTGTTGTTAACGCCACCCAGTCTGCGCTATGTTGTTAAGGCAGCCTAAGGAGACTAACACACTCCCTAAAAGGAGCAAACCTAAAGGTGTCCGAACTATTTCCTCCTAATTCAGGAGAATTAAAGGAGTTCTCTCTTTGCCATGACGACAACATCCAGATTAGAGACGCTATATCAAAAGGAGCAGTCTCACGGACACTCGGAGAATGGTGTTGTGCATTTTAAAAGGGAACCTTTTGTCTTATTGAGGACACTTCTGTCATACATTGCACGCTTAGGAGAAGTATGTTTGGTGGTCTGCCTATAATCCTTCTAAGATGCAAATATTCTTAATGAACACTTATCACGTATTCTTAAGGTTTTTCAGTACTAGACTTTTTTTTTAAAGAGCTGACTTTATTTTATTTTATTTTTTTTGCCAAATATTCCTTATCTTTAGAAGAGGGCTTCTAGTTTGAGAAAGGTGGAGGTAGGCAAACTACGCATTGCCTTGAACAACACAGCTGTGCATTCAGCGCTGCCTGGCTGGTCAGCAGGGTCTTCACAGCAGTGACCAAGTCAGGCTCATGTTCTTCAAGTGGCCTCATGACACTGTCTGGAGAGCAAGTGAGGGTATGTGTAACACACGTCATGCCATTTCATGCTAATGAAGCTTATTTGTGGAGGATTTACATATAATAGCTTTCCTGTTTCTTGCTTGTGCCGAAGAGTTGTAACACACAACTCTAAGTGAGAGGCCTGTTTGCTTCACAGAAAGATCTGTCGTTGGGAGGAGAAAATGTTGTCTTTGGCAATGTAACCAGGGAGACAGACTTTTCCACTCAGAGAATAAAATAAGCCTTTCCTTTATGATGCTCCCTTTTTGGTCCCATTGAATTAGGTGTTGTAAATTGGTGGCCAGAGTTGGTTAACAGATGGGTTTTGTCTGACATGCATGCTGTTCACACAGGTTCTCAAACTGAGGATGTTTAGACAGGGCATGCACTTCCAAGCTGGCATGGTTGCTACCACTTCCTGTTTTCTTACAGGCAACACACCGCTTCCCACTCATTTATGGCACTTGCCTGGCTCCTAAATACATGTAGCTTGGAGCCCTTGTTAAATTGTTCTCTGGCTGCAGTCAGAGATTTTGCCTTAATGCAGAGAAAGGATTTTAAAGACGCTTTTGTTGTTTACTATTCATGGGTCAGGGAATACTATCATCTGCATTTAATGCATTCTAGATATCTGAGAAATTTAGAACACTGTGACCAAAACATTTTTTTCTGTAGTCAGTGACTACAACTCCTTGGTTTTTCTAAAACCTGAGAAGTGAGTTTTAGTATTATACTTCACACATGAGTTATTCCTAATTTGGGGGCCAGACCTGGGCTACCCACCGTGGCGGGTGCTAGCCACACACGGACATCAAACATGGGAAATGCGACCAGTCTGAACTGAGACGTGCTGTGAATGCAAAACGCAGACTGGGTTTCAAACATTCAGCACAAAAATAATCTGAGGTAGTACCTCAATATTCTTTTAAATGAACACCTTTTATGTCAATATTTCTTTATATTAATACCTTTTAAATGATAACCTTTCGAGATACTAGGTTAAATAAAATATATTATTACTTAATTTCACCTGTTTTTTTGCAGTTTTTAAAAAATGTGGTTACCAGAAAATTTAAAGTTGCTTATGTGGCAATTTTAACGTGGCTTGCATTGTCTTTTCATGGGAGAGCACTGATCTAGAAGTTAACCAAATGAATTCTTAACTACGTCAAGTTTATTAAGTTCTTGACACCGTAGGTCGAGTTTATTTATAGCCCTATCTAAAATCAGTAATGAATGACTATTTGCAGTTGCCAGAAAGAGGAAACGTCCCTTTCTGGGATGTGGTGTTAAGGATGAGTGGCTGCGCTCCCAGGGAGGGAGTGTGCCAGCGGGATTTTACAGTCAGGCAGCAGGTGAACACACAGTCCAGAAGGGTTTGGGTCAGAAACTAGTTGAGGCTTGGAGGTGTACCACAGTTTATCAAATTTGTCACTTGTATTTCTCTATCAGGCAGCTGCGGGGCTTCTTTAATGTGCTTGGGCGTGCACGCATGCGCGCACACACACACAACTGTGGCCAAAGCCTCTCTGAGGGGTTCTCTTGGCATCTAATGAGAATTCCTTTCCAGTGAGAGGTGACCTTTGTATTCTTTTAATATCCTAGTGGCTGTTAGAAATCATCCTTGGATGCTTTCTTTCTTGGTACAGAAATTAAAGAGACTCAGTCTATTGACCTCTTAACGCGTTGTGGCACAAGTAGTTTATTTCCTTCTTTCCAAGCTTCAGAAAGCCCCCCTCTTTCCTGAGACTCTTTCAGATTCTGAGCTTCCCTCTCCCAGGGACCCTCAGAACTGTGTTTTCACATCTGCTGGGTGCTTTTCTCAGCTCACACAAACCCCTTTGTCAATTCCCTCTTAAATGCATAGAATTAAACGAAGATAACTGCTGGAGTTAATTAAATTTCAGCATGCATGTAATGAACTGAAGTTCAATATTTCTCAATTTTTTTCTTTTGATATAAAATTTACATACAATGTTGTGTGTACAAATCTTAGTTGTACATTCACTGAGATTGGACACATGCATACACCTGTGTGACCCAACCCCTATTGCAGTAATTACTGAACATTTCCGTCACCCCACAAAGTTCCTTCGTGTTCCTTCCCAGTCATTTCCTGTTCCCATCCCACCCCTCGGAGGAAGCCCCTGTTCTATTTCCCTTCCTTTGTAGGTTGGTTTGGCCTGTCCTAGGACTTCATGTAAGTGGAATCATGTAATATGTACTCTCTAGTATAAAACTTCTTTCATTCAGCATACTATTTTTGAGATTTATCTGAAAATTTGAACAAACAATTTCTTAGGAAAAATGTTATATGATAAAATTTAAAAGCCTTGTCAAATATTCACCTTAAGAAAGCCATGGAGATCTAGAGGTCTTGGGAGCAAGTGATTTCAAACTATCAACGAATAATTTCTATACAGTGTAAATTATTTCATAGCAAAAATATACATAGAAAACTGTTCAAATTGTCTTACTAAGCTGCCAGAATTCTAATATCAGAATCAATCAATATAACACTCAAAAAGAAAATAAAAATGAATTCCACTTATGAATGTGAAATGTCTAAATATAACATTAAACCAATATAGCTAATAATATATAACAACCAAATAAACATTATCCCAGGATTACAAGTTAGCTTAATATTAAATAAACTATCAATATATTTTATTATCTTAATAGGTAACAAAACAAACACACACAATTTTCTTGATAGATGTGATGTTTATCTTGGTAGATATGCATTTGAGGATTTCTAGTTAAACATGAAAATGGAGCACATGCAGTAGCTCAAAGACTCCCCGAAATCCACTAAAATAACAGTGAGGGAATGCAAAGGTGTAGAAACTAAGGAGAAAGAAAACTGGAGAGGAGACTATTGCCGACCAGAGAAATGGATGCAATCCTAGAAGAAAGAAAATGGATGGGGAGCAGGGAAAATGCCAACCAGAAACAAGTTAGTCTGCATCTCTAAGTTCAGAATAGCTCGTGAATAATAATGGCAGGTACCCCTAAAGGTAAGGATATGGGTGGGCTGGAAACAATGTGTGTTCTGCTAGAGTTTATATCAAGAAGTGTTAGACCCTCAGATTCCCCCCTCACCTCCCATAGCCAAAAGCTCCCCATCTCTGACTGAAAGAAGACTGGAACTTTATTGTCTGGAGACATTGAGCCAGAGCGATGTGCACTAGGTAGTTGAAGGCAAGGGTGCCATACTGAAAACAGGGCAATTAACACGAGCATGGTGGGACCCAGATCCTCTCTCTGGCTCCAGGCCCAGGACACTGGTAACTGGGCTTATGCCTCAGCCCTTCAGGAGAGTAGAGCATTATTCTCTGTGAAAAATGACCAGGCCAAGAGAAAAGACCTATAGAAAGAGATATTTATGTTTCTCAATGGCATGGTTGGGTCTATGCCAATGACTCTATGGTGAGGGCCATCGTTCTGTAAGCCTTATCCACAGACACAAGCACAGAGCTTTCTTAGAGTTTAAACAAAGAGGGATTATGGATCATCATATACTTAAGGGAATATCTTAATGTGAAAATATTTAATATGAAAGAATGTTAAAAGACAGAAAATGAAACTCAGAGGAAACAGAGAAAGGGCAGAAAATGGAATAAAACTTCAAAAGGCTATAATTAGTATTCTCAGGTAAGAAAAGATTGCATTAGTGAAATAAATGCAGCATACTATAAGGAAAACTTGGAGACCAAGAAAAGCCTTTTAGAAATAAAAAAAATGTTAACATGAATTAAAAATGATCAATTGAAAGTTTGGAAGAGAAAGTAAATGCACTTTGGGGATGAAGGAGAAGAAGGAGGTTAATGAGAAGAAGACTAACAGGCTTCCCTTGTTAGGTCAGAGTAAGACAGACATGCTGGTGCTTTATTTAAGCCATAAACCTAGGGAAGCAAGAGTGAAACAAAAGGGATGTGAAGCAAAGAAAGATGTTAAGAGATATAAAATGATGCAGTACCAGTCTGGTTACCACTTCATGACACCCTGAAGATACAAAGTAGGTTAATGGGTGGGTAGGTCTACTCAGCATGCAAGATTTTTTTCCAGATGGGGTGCAAGAAGCAACCATATTTTTGTAGCAATCTATGGGAAGGAGCAAGGAGAGGGTTCTATTCTGCCTAGATCCTTCCCTTCTCTTGCTTCCCATTGGTCGAAGTTTATCCCTAGGGAGTTTACCTTTCTGCACATCCAGGTTGTATCTTTTGCCCCTTTGGAAACTACCAGAGATGCCAGGTCCTGTGCTGTACAGTGTGGTGTTCCATCTAAGTACTGAAGTGGAGGAAGGAGCCAGGAACTGTAGCTTTAATCTGCAGCCATGGTCACAGGGGAGGGCCAACAGTCCAAGGACAAGTGATCAGTTAGCTTCAAGTGAGACTACTACTAGTTATGATAGTCCTCTATAATTTTACCAACAATATCTTATTACCAGTAAATATAGCTCTCAGTTATTAATTGTCCATAAGGCCAGGCCTTGGGCTACAGGCTTCATGTGTATTTTCAATCTCATATAATTCTCGTAACAGTCCTCTGAGTAAAGACTATAATTATCATCATCTTATAGACCTACTCGGAATCATAATCCTTAGGCCCAGTATTCAGGACTGTGCTTTTGAAGGCTTCAGAGTAATTCCAGCGCATCTGTCCATGGCTGGGCATTCAGGAAAGATTATGCCTGATAATACGGGAGAGGTGATGATGAGTGACACAGATGTTCTGCCCACTCTGGGCTTAGAGCTGGTGAAGTGGCTAGACAAGTACATAAGTGCCTGGAAAAGGATGCCTGATGACAAAACTTAAGCATTTTAGTAACAAAGTTGATGTCCTTTATTTAAGGGAAAACATTCCATGGATTGAGGAACAGCGCCTCATAAGCAATGGAATACTCCCACTGAGGGATTTTGGGTAAGAGTGAGTTTTATTGAGCATTGGAAGAGGCAACAAAGCATGACTGGCCAAGAGGGTGGGGATTTCCTTATAAGGCTAGCAGGTCTCTGTTAGAGTCTAGGGTAAGGTAGATTAGCTAAAGCTGAGTTGGAGGACTGTGATTGGTGTCTGTTGGATTTCCTTGACAGGTGTTTCCTGTAAGCGTCCACTCATCTAGGTTTAGACTTGGGACATGGGCCAGGCCACTGGAACAGCTTCCATTTTGTGGGCTCTGATATAAGAATTAACTTTATCAGGTACAAACTGCTATGAAATCAACTCTTAAAGTACAGCTGTGTTGTCTGAGAGTTGTGCTTTTTGCATGGAGATGGAAGGCAGGAATTTCTGCTATTTGGGATAGAGAAGACTTTGGTTATTAACTCCTGGGTTTGACTTTTTAAAACTTCTATTATCATGGAAAGAGGAAAATATTTTAAAATATTCAAACCCAAATCCACTTTGATTTGAATCTCTTCTGGTGGAGCAAGGGTTTTACATGTCTTTGGGAAGAAAGAATTCAAAAATTGGATCTTAATGGAACTGGGTGTATGAAGAGAGGAGAGAGTGGATGCAATGAATGAAATGTTTGTGTAGAGAGTAATGAAGTATTTACTTATAGGCACATGCTGTGTGTATGTGCTTTTCCACAATTTACTTGGTACTTGAAAGGAAAAATGTTACCATGGCAACATTGTTACAAACAAGGTGAAATTGCATACAGATGAATCAGACTTGACTTTGTATGCAAGACAGAGAAGCAAATGCCCTCCTTAAAAATTACAGCAAACATTTAAATGAGACTTTCTTATTGATTATCATGAAAAAGAGAGGGAAGTACCCAGGAAGGGGGAGACGGATAGTGGCTGTGAATTATATTTCTTTCTGTAATATTACTACGTTGGGCACAGAGCTGTTGCCTCAGTCTAACCTGCTGGCATCCCAGCCCTTGAGAGCATGGGGATTTGAGCTGGTTTCTTTCAGAACGTGTAGTCGAGAGTACACACACATGAGGGGAACGGGACAGGAAACTATCTTCTTATCTGGCTGAAAGAGCTGGGTAAATAAATCATTCCTTTCATGGTGTGAGGCAGAGAGTGAAATGATTGTACACATGGCTCCAAGGGCACTGTACTAATCTTCTCAAAGGTCAGGGAAGTTGAGGGGTTTTCTGCTTGAAGGGGCAAATGTGAGTGTCTTTGTGATTCTTTGGGAGTCTTCTCTTTGAGCTCCATGAAGAGAGACGCCCTATATGGGCCCCACCATTGTGTGCTAATGCACTCTAGATACATTGGTGTAGGTTATGGTTATAGTACATCCCTTGCTTCAAGTAGGCTATGTCCTGGGGCTTGGGAATGACTGTGTGGTCACATTTTCTGGGTTGAATACCATTGTTTGATACAATGCTGGGAGTAATGATAGGCTGCTCTGGGTGATGAGTCTTATCTCAGTGATTCCCAAGCTTGAGTCTATATCAGAATCAGCTGCAGCACTTGTTAACACACACATTACTGGGCCTGCTTTTAGAAGTTTAGAATTTGCATTTTCAACAATACCCCAAGTGATGCTGATGCTGTTGTTGTGGGGACCCCACTTTGTGAACCATCATTTTACCCAAAACTTACATGGTAGAAAGAATGAGGTCACTGATCTTACCGTTTCCTGCTTTGTTCCCACTCAGTGGCTGGGCAGCAATTCAGGGACTTCTCTAGCGGAGAAGACGGAAGCTGGGCCTTCACAGTTTGAAGTAGGTTTGATGAAGAGATTAAGAAAAGGACTCTCTTTAATCAGTTCCTTGATAGTGCAGGAGGGGCTATTTTTTGGATTTTCTGTAATTGGGGAATGTTGAGAATAGGGATGAGAGAATGTGCTGCTCAGAAGATAGTACTGTCCAGAGCAACATTGGCCTGACGGAGAAGCCTATTAGAGATACAAAATTTTACATGGTACTCTAGACCTGCTGAATCAGAGCTAGAGTTTAACGAGCTCCCCAGGAGATTTTTTTTTCTAGGTGATTTGTTTGCACTGTGGATGAAAAAGGGGTTCTACTGCAAAGTACCCACATAAGGTAATCTGATCATAAAATCCTAACTGGGCAGGTCATAGTGGATAGTTATAGGTCCCAGGCACATAACTTCTTTAGTGAAAGGTTTATTTTTGCCTTAAGCAAGTCCTGCCCATTGTTTCTGTGCATCCAGGTTAACATACCTTTGAAATAAGCATAACCACCCTCAAGAGAGAACATAACCTTAACTATTCTGTAATCCAATCCCCACCTTGCTTTCTGCCACCTTCCTGTAATCTTCCTTATGTCCCCCTACTAATTTCAAATGCTTTAAAGAAACTGCAAAACTGTCATTCTCTGGAGCATTTGAAATATTCCTGGTAATTTTTGTCAGTTTTGACTCAAATAAATTCTTTTTTAAAAAAATTTATTTACTTATTTTTAGAGAGAAGGGAAGGGAGGGAGAAACAGAGGGAGAGAAACATCAATGAGTGGTTGCCTCTCGTGCACCCCCTACTGGGGGCCTTGCCTGCAACCTAGGCATATGTCCTGACTGGGAATTGAACCAGCGACCCTTTGGTTCACAGGCCCACACTCAATCACTGAACTATACCAGCCAGGGCTCAAATAAATTCTTATAAAAATTTTCTGTAAGTTTGGATGTTCTTATGTTGACAGTGCATTAAAGTCTGAGAAGCACTGGCATAAGACACAGACAACCAGCTCAGAGGTCGAGATGCCTGAATTTTAGCCCAAGTTCTGTCACTACCCACCTCTCTGGCACTACAGGGCTCAGAGGGTGGCCTGGGAGTGGGTTAGTGATCTATAAGATTCCTGCCAGGTTTGGGGTACTACGATTGTGTGTCACAGCCGGTAGGTCCAGACTTGCTCTGCCAATGTGAGACCAAAAAAGTTGGCATTCGTGCTTCCAGTCGCTCCCAGAACCAATACGTAGAGACAAGGATTGAATCTTTATGGGCACTTTATTCAGATGGCTAGTGATCTGAGAAGACGGTGGGTTACATACCCTAAAAACCCATCTTAACATCTCATCTCAAGCCAAGCCTTTGTAGAAGCAGGAGAAAACAGTAGGTAAGGGGTTTGGAATTCAGGGGAAAAGGTTAACAGCCCTGGCTGGTGTAGCTCAGTGGATTGAGCACGGGCTTGTGAACCAAAGAATCGAGGTTCCATTCCCAGTCAGGGCACATGCCTGGGTTGCAGGCCAGTTCCCAGCAAGGGACACACGAGAGGCAACCATACATTGATATTTCTCTCCCTCTCTCCCTCTCTCCTTCCCTTCTCCTCTAAAGATAAATAAATAAAATGTTTTTTAAAAAAGGTTAATTAGATAAAAGATGTGGTCAGGCGATTTTCTTAGCATCCCTTCATTTGCTGACTGGTGATTCTTTATCTGTGTCCTGGGTGGTGGACATCTCTCCCTGGATCACAGTGGCTCAGACACCACCCTGATTGCTTGCGTCCTCCTGGGGCACAAAGGTCAAATTGCTTGTGGTCTCCTGGAGTCTGGGCAGGTCCAGTCATACATTCCATTTCATGGAACAACAGCTTTCTACATGCATTAATCACTAAACCTATTAACTATACCTTAAAGTTAAATACTTTTAGCTCTTAAGTTCCCTCCATCAATTTCAGGAGCCTTCTGAGAAGTGTGGGCCTCAGGACCTCTGAGGTCCAGATGCTCTCTCCCTCTGCAGCCTCCCCTGCCCTCCCAGGTGAGCTGGTGAGCTGGTATGAACTCCTGCAGGGTGGACAGTGCCTCCATGAACTGAGGTCATGACCTCATTCCACTTACCTGAACTCCTGGGAGCCCAGTGTATAATCTCTTATGAATTGAACTGCAAGCAATCTGGGGAAAGTGCAAGCCACCTGATATCACTGTCTAAAAAGAAAGCCCTTGTCCTGAGTAGCCTTTAGGAAAATGGTTGGGTCAGCCTCTGTGCCTTGACTTGGGGTAAGTCATGTGATTAAAATACCTTTCACACAGAAATCATCCCCCAAACTATGAAGACTGTGTTTTTAGGCAATTTGAAGGTTTCTGCTATATCCAAACATTAAAATAAAATCTCATGCATTTTCGGATTTGAAAGATGAGTTAATTAATATAACATGGACAGAAAAGATATCTGGTGGACCAAATTAATCAACAGAATTTTATATGGGAATGTTTGATCTGTTTAATAGTATACACTATTTTTCGAGATTTTAGGCATGCCATTTTTCATATAAGTATATTTTCTTAAGACTAGCTCTGTGGTGGTGCCAGCCTTCACAAGGATTGCATTTTATATTTCTTAAATAGTCCATTACCCCAACTTTTTATTAATTTAAGTCCACTTTCTCTCAAATCTGCCCCAAAGAATTAAGTACTTTTTTGGCCATAGATGTTCCTACTTGCTACCAGAGGAATCTGATTGTTAGATGAGGTTGCTTTTGGCTCTCGTTGACTTTTCGTCCCTTTTCTGACTTGTATTGGCAAAAGGCTCTGGACCACCACTCACAGCCCAAAGCTTTGACTGCACTCTGCAACAGGCTCTTTCCTGTTCTTTCGTGCTCTGCTAGTTTGGTTTCTCCATTCAAAAGATTTTTGCAGTTTCTTGATTTGCACCCTTTGCCAGGTAGGTATGAGGTATGTGGGAGCAGTTTGCTGGGAGAAATGCTGGCCTGGAATGGAGGCAGAGCCCTGGTGTTCGCTGAGGGAGGAAATGCTGCAAAAACATTGGAGCTGGGTTTTCTGTGAACTGGCTCCAGGTCAGCAGTGAAGGAAAAATATATCCTTGATAGAAATCCTCATACCCTGGAGCCTTGGTCGTTTGTCTGCAAAGCCATCTGTTGGGACATGAATAGGGATTACCAGAGGCAAGCCAGATCCGGGGTCAGACTCCTTACCGTATTGTTCTGATTCTGTCAGGGGAGCAGCTACTTCTGTTAAAACATTGTCAGATTCTAACAGTGATTTTGTGTTAGGAGGGAGATCTTTGTTGTTGTCTTCTCTTTTTATGTCAACATTGCATACATGTCTTTCTTTTAAAGGAAACGAGGATAGTTTTGCAAACGAGCCTGGAGGGTATGCAGAATTTATTACAGCTTTGTTCAGAATAGCAGGACCCTGGAAACAACCCAAGTACTCACTAATATGGAATTGCTTAGATAAATTATGATATAACACAATTAGGAGATGTACAGACTTTAAATAATTGTGAGAAAACAAAAGACAATATAAGGCATATGTGTATATTTTGATACAACAAACTTTCCAAAAAAAATTAAGGGTAAAAAAGTAAGAACCATGACATGATAAGAATGGAATGTATGATTACTTGAATATATGTATATACACAGGTATGTAGGCATAGAAACCTCTGGAAGGATACAAAAGAAACAGGTAGCAATGTTGCCTCTATGGGGAGAGAGACTGTATTTCCATGAGGTACCTTTTTGTTCCCCATGATATGTTTTACTTTGTGTATTACAGATTTAAATAAACAAACAAGCAATCAATCAGATTTAGAGATAAGTAAATCCTCAGCCACACAGAAAAAGAACCCTGTGCAGCATAGCTGTCCGGTAGCCCTGGGAGCCTCCAAGAGGAGGTGTGCCCTGCTGGCCTGGCTGTAGCTCCAGCTGGCTTTATTGCCCCAAATGAGCCGCAGATGGCATGATCCCAGCACCCACCATGAACGCTGTGCACTTTGCTCCTCAGGCTGGGTAGCTGGCCACACGAGGACCGGAGCTTAAATTTTCTCTGATAGCCACGTCCTGGCAGGTTGCTAACTGAGGGACAAGAGCCCTCCTCTTCTTCTGTCCCCAGTGATGGCAGCACTCAAGCCATTCATTTTCAGTTCATGAAAACACTAGGGTGGATTTAGCTTTTCCTTTGGAAAACAAAAAACAACACAAAGAGCATGTGTGCAGATCTTCTTTCAAAATAGTGGGGCATTTGAAACGGTGCTGCAGCTGCAGAGATTGCTTCAATCCCCGCATTCCGTGTTCTGAAAGCACTTAAAAAGATGCCGAAGAGAGAGAGCCCTGAGCACTTTGGAAATGGAGGACTTGAAAGCCTGTATTTATCCACCCTTTGCAGAAAATCAGTTCCTCTGGGGGTAGAGCCTCCCGACCTTTTTACACCATGTCACACAGAAAATGACATTATTTGAAGAGCATTTGGGGGAAAACAGAGAGCATCTCTATCAGGCTTATTTAAAAAAATAGTTTTTTAATGTTATAGAATTATTAATAATATATATAAAGTATTCTAGAAGACATTGTATTTGTTTAAAAGTTCTGAATAAAATCTGTCCAAAATTTTAAATGAGAAAACTGAACTCATTTCTATGAATATACCTTTTTCTTCCACTGTGGAAAAATCTCAAACATACACTTCCCCCATCACATATCCACAACCTAGACTAAACAGTTACCAACATTTCGCCTTTCAGACGTCATCTACACCATCTTCCCATTTTTGCACATCTCAGGCATCACTTCATTTCATCTGAAAATGCTTCAGAATGAATTTCTAACAGATAGGGCTTAAAAGAATAACCATGATACCATTCACACCTCCAGTAAGTTAAAAATAATTTTCCAATATTATCTAATGTTCAGTTCATGTTCAATTTTCATCATTTGTCTCAAAAATGTCTTTTTACTGTTGGTCTGTTTGAGTCAAGATCAAAACAAAGTTTGTAACTTATTAATATGCCTTTTAAGCTTCCTTGCATCTATAACAAGGATGTAACTATTTTTTTGTGTACTAAATTTTATTTATTTCTAAATTAGACTCTATTATTAATTAATTATTTTTTTAAATTAAAATATTTTCAGTTAAACTTGACATGCAGTAGGATATTAGTTTTAGGTGGACACCTAGTCATTAGACATTGATATAACTTATGCAGCGATCACCTCAATAAGTCTAGTGCCTATCTGACACCATACATAGTTATTGCAATATTATTGACTATATTCCCTATTCTGTACTTTATCTGTGACTATTTTTATAACTGGTCATTTGTACTTCTTAATCCCTTCACCTTTTTCACTCATCCCACCCCCTCTCTCTTTTTAAAAATAGCTTTATTGAGATATAATTCACACTCTGTGGTAGGCTGAAAAATGACACCTCCTGCCTCCACCAAGATAGCAGGTCCCAATCCTTGGAACCTACACGTGTTACCTTATGTGGACATAGTATGTTTACATATATAATTAAGTTAAGATGGGGAGAGTATCCTAGACTTAGTTAAGTGTAGTCACATGCAACCTTTAAGAAGGAAGCAGAGGAAGATCTGACAGACACTGAGGCATGTGCAGACGCAGCAGAGAGAAAGCTGAAGACGCTGGCTGATTGCAGTAGTGCAGACATAAGCCAAGGAATGCCCAAACCACCAGAGGCTGGAGGAGGCAAGGATTTGACTCCTCCTAGATCCTCCAGCCCTACCAACACCTTGATTTCAGCCCAGGGATACTCTTTGGATTTTTGGCTTCAAGAGTTGTGAGAGAATATATTTTTGTTGTTTTAAGCCTCCACGTTTGTGGTAATTTGTTTCCACAGCCACAGGAAACTAATATACATACCATCCAACTCACCCACTTAAAGTGTATGATTTGATAGTTTTTAGTTTATTCAGAGTTGTGCACCCATCACCACAATCAATCCTAGAATGTTTCATCACCCCACAAGGAAACCTTGGACCCATTAGTTGTCACTCACATTCCCTCTGCCTCCCAGCCCTGGGCAACTACTAATCTATTATTAGTAAGCCTCTATAGATTTGCTTATTTTGGACATTTAACATTAATAGAATATAAATAGAATTATACAATATATAGTCTTTTGTGTGTGGCTTCTTTCACTCAGGTTAAGACTTTCTTTTATTAAAAAATATTTTATATATTTATTTTTAGAGGCAGGGGAGGGAGAAAGATAGGGAGAGAAACATCAATGTGTGAGAGATACATAGATCCGTTGCCTCTTGAATGCCCCCAACTGGGGACCTGGCCTGCAACCCAGGCATGTGCTCTGACTGGGAATTGAACTGATGACCTTTTTGTTTGCAGGCTGGCACTCAATCCACTCAGCCACACCAGCCAGGGCTCAGCTTAATATATTCAAGATTTATCTATGACATAGCAACTATTAGTACCTTGTAATTGCTGAATAAGAACATAAGTTTGTAATATCACATTATAAGCTTAAAATTTGTGAGAAAATCCTGATTAAGACTTTTTTAATGGCCATGTCTCAAAATATTGGTAGTTACCATTGAAACTATGTGCAAGCCAGTGATTAAATGTGTTAAACTTATTTTTACAGCCATTCTAAAATTTATAACGATTGAAGTTCTGTTTAAAGAATCTAACAACTCATTCTTTGCTTTCATTGACACCTGTGATGTTGGAATTTCTTCTGATAATGTGAATGGATTTCAAGTCAAATAGCAGTTTTTCTGAGCAGTGTTTCAAGACGAAACACATCGATGAACTTCCATTAGTACTTGGATGCCACTAAGAGGGCACAGTGGGCACCAGCGGGCAGAAGTACAGAATGAACGTGAAGACGAAGGCTGGGGCCACACCTGAAGCTGGTGTGCTAGCAGTCTCAGCACAGCCTTTCCAGGCCCCTGCACGCATGCCCTGCTCCTTCCCAGCTGCAGCCACCCTAGATCATGGCAGAGGTGTTCTTCAGGGTGTAGGGCAGCTCCTTCGAGTCTCTCATCCTATATCTACGTCTTTTTTTTTTTTGAGAGAGAGATAGGGAAAGAGAGAAAGAGAAACATCGATTTTTTTTGTCCTGCTTATTTATGCATTCATTTGTTGCTTCTTGATGGGAGAATCAAAGCCACAACCTTGGTGTATCAGATGGTGCTCTAACGAACTGAGCTGCCCAGCCAGGCCCTATTTTTTATCTTAATGGTGATGATTACATAGGTGTATATCTTTAGCAAAGCTCGTTAATTAGAAACTTAGGATATGTGCATTTTTACTCTATATACATTTTATCTCAACTTAAAATTGCAAAGGTAGAAAAGATGTATGGATTGGTGTTGACTAAGCCTCATCATTTAGGTCTCAGTTCCAATGTCACATCCTCAGACAGATCTGTCCTGATGAGCTATAGTTGCCCTTTGCCACTTAGGCTGTATCACGTAACCAGCTTTTACTTTCTTCATTGTTTTTACCTGTGTCCCAAAACACTTAAACACTAATCAATTGATTGTTTAGTTGCACCATCACTTCCCATCATAGTGTAAACTCTAGGAAAACAGGAACTATGTCTCTTTTGTTCACTGCTTTATCCCTGGTGCCCAACACATTGGATTTGCCCAATAAATACTTATTGCTATTGTACGAATAATGGATATAAGAGCAGAAAAATTAAATTAACTAAAATAGATTGAGGTCCTTCTATCTGTAAAACATGGGAGGAGTAACATCCAAGGAAGTTTACCATCATCAAAGTCACCAACAATAGTTCTTCCATTCCTTGGATAAACACCTGCTAGGCACCTGCTGTTTGCTGAGTGCTGGACTGAAGCCTTGTCTATCAACATAAATACAACTAGATTATTAGTAGCATTGAGACAGATGTTTAGTGGGAAGGGAGAGACTAGCTACTGGAAGTGGGCAGGCTCCTTGAGTCCTCACATGCTTTGGAACATCTATCTTTAAGCCCATTTTACAGATGAGGAAAATGAGTTTTTGTTTCCAAAAAGCCCCAAACCATTACAACTTTATAGGAAAAGAATGAGACAGTCAAAATTAGGGCCCCAGAGCTGGCAACAAGAAGACTAGTTAGGACCTACCCACCATGGAGTAATGGGGGCCTGAGCAAGGGGGAGGAAGAAAAAGAGATGGGTGAAAGAGACTTTTCACCTCTAGAAGTTTTATTGTATATTCCCTACAAGGAAAATCAGGCCTTGGCTGTGAAATTGTTTTTTAAGAAATGTTCTTTTTACAAATTGTGTTGTAAGATTTCTAGGATTGCCACACAATTTATACTTGTGGAAGAATTTTGGACAAATGTTTTCAAATGTTACTCATTGATTGATTAATTACATCCAAAAAAGTATATTGAATAGAATTTTGTCTGAGAAACACCCTTTTCAGCCCTCACAGCCACCCCATCCCAGAAATGAGAAGTCCTCCTTTTCAGTTAATCACCAGACCGCTCCCCAGGTACTTCCTGCTCAATGACAGTTCACATATGTCCTTCCCTGGAGACCTTCAGGACACATATAGACACTAGCCAGCTTGGGCAGCATTATGAGCAACCCTTTCAGGGAGTAAGCACACAGCTGGTATCTAAATCCATGAAGGAAAAGTAAGAGGAAGCAGATTTAAATTTCAACAGGGACAACCAAGGCTTGACATATATGACAACTGCCTAATTCTAGAAGATTTCCTTAATTGGGCCTAAAAAAAGCAATAGACTTGTCAGCTATATGTGGAATGATTTGTGTATATTTCTGCTTAGAAGCAGAAAAGAGATTTATGGCTTCTTTATTTTTTAAAATTTATTTATTTTTGGATTATAAAAATAATACTTCCTCATTGCTTCAAATTCAGAAAATATAGAGCAACACAAAGAAGATAAATATTTCTCACAATTCTACTACCTGGTCATAGCCACTATTAGCAGTTTGATGTATTTCCTTACAGTTATTTTCATATATATATATATGGTATATATGGCACAATTTTGTATCTAGATTTCTCTCATTTGGCATCTTCCTACATTATGAACTATCCCCCCAAGCCCATTTTAATGACTGTATAATAATCTCTTGTAAAAATATATCATCATTACTGTTATCATTTCCTTATTTATGTCAATTTAGGTTGTTTACAATTTCTCAACATTACGAATAAGGGCTGCGATCAAGAGCTTTACATGTAAATCCTTCCCTACATTTCTGATTGCTTCCTGGGACTTGATCATCTAGACAGCTCTTCTCATGGTGTAATGTCCTCCATCAAACCAGATATAAATGCAGATCAAGGGTCCACCCTGGACCTGCACTGTCTGAATCTCTGAGACCCGGGCTCAGGAATCTGCCTTTTAAAGAAAAGTTCCTGAGATTTTTATGCACACTCAAGGTGGAAATCCATAGGTCTGTGAGGAAGAAGGCTATGCATATTTAAATTTCAGGTTGACACACGCTTTCAAATTGCTTTCCTAAAGCCTTGTACACTTCACATTGCCATCAGCAACATGAGGGTGCTCGACTCACTAAACTCTTGAAAAACAGCTTTGTTAATTTGATGGGTGAAAAATGGCACCTTTAGGAAGTTTTTTATGGATGCAATATTTATTTACTTTTGCTCAGTTTTCAGATTTTCCTATTGTTATGTAGTCTTGTAATTTAGAACTAGTTCTATAAAAATACTTGATGGTGTTTTATTCTTTGAATTCATGGATATATTTGCATTCCTCACATTTTATTCCTATCACATTTTCATACAAATGCAAGGTCCATGAGCGCAAGGACTTTGGCGGGTTTGATTTGTTCATGGCTGTCTCCCCAGCACCTATAATAGTGCCAAAGACCTAGTAGGTTCTCAATAAACATTTTTCAAATGAACAAATAGTGGAAAGCTACAGGTGTGTTTCCCTTTTACAGTGAACACACACACACATACACACACATACACATGCACGTACACACATGTGGCAGCAGCAAGGCTACGTCTACTCAATAGTGTCGCCTCATTATTTCTTAAGGCCCTTTCTGACCTGAGGTTCCATGACTTGCTTCTCTCTTGTTGGTGACCCTATCCCAAGAGATAGCAGCAGCTGTGAAATATTGTAGAGCGCAGGAGGTGTTTGGTCAGTGGATAAAATCCAGAGATGTGAGTAAAATAAGTCTTCTGAACAGCAGTGCCTTCTCTTTTCTCATCTGCTAAAGAAGGTCCCTTTTTGAAGGGGTCTATCCTGTGTTCACCCCGAGAATAAAGAAGCGTCAGATTTAATTCTCACTGCTTCGATTCTGGGCAATCTGATTTCAGTTTTTTTTTTTTGGCCAAACATTTCTGTGAGAACTGTGATAGGGTTGCAAGCCAAAACCAAAAGAAAACCAACCTCTGTTGGTTTCAAATATGAAGGTATTTGAAAATGGCATGTTATCATTTGCCGGAGGAAAACATAGCCATTTTACCTTAGGAAAGTTACATTCTTCCTGACTCATATTTTCATGCTCCTCACAGTCCCTTTCTGAGGTGGGACGAAAGAACAATGTTGAGAAAGGCTTGATTTCATTGATGTCAGTCTGCTTTGACCTTTGGAGATATACCAGGCACATTGCCATTCTGTGCTTCTCTTATCCTCTAGGACTTTTGAAAAGTAGTATCAGGATCACAATTTCATGGTGTGGAATCTACAGTCTTTGACCTTCCCTGAGTTACTAACGTTTGCACAAACTTGAGTAAATTTCTAGGTGGCAACTTGAGCTTTGGTGAAAATTTGAATTATTATAAAATTGAAGTACTTTGACTACTTTTTGGAAAAGAAACTATTTGTTTTTGTTTTGTGTTGTTTCATCTTTGTTGTTTTTGTTGTTCTGGAAAGAGATGTGGGGAAAAATGGGAGCAAGGTTTGAGTGGTGGAGGGAGAAGGAGCTCTCCAAGACTGTGCCACCCTTTTCACACCAGCCCTGGCACAAGGGCAGGTCACTATTCCCTTTAGATCTGTAGGTGTGTTTCCAGTGGAGAACCTATGGACTAAATATATCCTCTTCAGATGTTGATCTAAATTGCTGTTCTGATTCCAGTTTATTCTTTAGTGAGTGTGGGTGGCAGAAGAAGGCTTTCCAGAGACTGCCAAGAACTCAAGTTTAAGCTGACTTTAGAGGTTTCAAATGGACAAAACTAATTAAAGCTTAGGCTACACACCCCACTACCCTGTGATCTCTCCCCCTCTCTCTCTCATTCCCTCAGCTTCCTCCTCAACCTCTGAAGCTGTTAGGATATAGAAAATCTTCCTAGTGCTGTCCAGGAAATAGAGATTCTCTGTCTGGTGGACTCAAAACTTGCCTATTAACTGTTGCTGGCAATCTTTACCAGAATGTTTTTATATAACAGAATGATCATTAACTATGATCATGCAAAGATAAAAGAAATCTGAAATACACTTACCATCAAGGACAGGTACCCTTCTTCCTTAAAGTGAGTCAAACGCTTGAAATAAGGATGTGTAAAGTGTGAGGAGAACTAGATTAATCGAAAGTCAGTGAGTAGCCAGGACTAAGCAAAATGCAATGATTTTCCTTTTCTATAGGTTCAAAGATGGCAGTGATGCATTTCTTTGTTCTTTGAACTGTTCATTGTCTTGTTAATCTGAAAGCATACCAGGCTGCAGGAGCTGGTGGGGAGCTCCTTGGTCTGTATGTTCTTCTTACATAAAAGGCCAATATTTAAAAGACCACCTCTCTGAAAGCCATCTCTGACATTTGCAGGATTACTGCCAATATCTGTTCCTTGCAAAGAGCAAGGAGACTTAAAAACAGCAACAGCACCTCTCTAAGAGCCCCCTAGCCTTTTCTTTGTAACTTCTTCCCTTTAATAAAGGGAAATTGGCATGCTACATTGTGTCAGAGTTTGGGGCCCACATAAATATGAAAGGAAGTAAAGAGCCACTGGCTGCCACTGTGCCAGGTGTTGTCTGATTGAAAAACTGAATAATGGATAATAACCATCTCAGTGTGTTTATCAATGCAGTTCACTCTCTATGATGTAGAAGAGGGCACAGGAGACATTGTGCAGGCCTCTCATCACTCCTATTCATTAACAAGGCACTGCTGGCTGAAATTCAGGCTCCATTACCTAGACACAACAATGGCGGGGACCCTGCGTCAAATTGTAATTAGACTTGATCAGGGCTAGGGTACAGTAGCTATAATCAGAATCACTCAGAATTAATTTTATACTTGTAAAAGGATATGAGGTGAGATTGATTCAATGGTAACCAAAGCAACCCCATTTTCTATAACTCTCTAAGCTTGAGAGAGAGAGAGAGAGAGAGATGAAGGGCGAAGGAAAACAGAAAGATGACTGTTTTAGTTCTATTAATTTTATTGTGATTAGTTAAGAGAAAATCTATTTTAATAAGAGCAACTATAATGCAGCAAGGCGATCACTATCTGGGCCCAAGAAATCTTTGTAGGTGACATTACGTGTCTAAAGCATATTCCGTGATGCTTAATTTCCTTTTCCTTTTTGTCCATTTCATGTGCATTTGGAAACAGCCTGATTAGGGCAAGGATTTCAATTTGCAGAAAAGGGAGGAGGAAATTCAAGCTGGGAAATATTATTTTCTGTCTCTGGTAAGAATCAGTTCTTCATCCTTTTACTTTTGTAACTATAAATGTGGGGCAAAAGTAGGTTTACTGTTGTTCATATGGAAAATAATACAGTAATTAATAAATAATAATATAAGAATAAACTGTGTTTCACACTCACAACTATAAACCTACATTTGCCACACCCTGTGTATCTCTAGATCCAAGGACCACTGGCTTATATGAGAGCAAAGAGAAGATTTTGGAGACTTACTTGTTTAAGAAGGTAGAGAGTTTAAGAAGTTACAGAGATGTGGGAGATATGGTAAGAGGATCCTATCTGATTCTTTGCTATTGAATGTTCATTGAGTTACTTTTGTTGTTTTTTTAAGTTAGAAAGTTGCCACTCTGGAAATATAATCTCACCTTTAAGGTGTGAGATAACTGGTGAAATGGGTGTGCATATAGCATACATTGTCATTTCTGCACACACGTAGATGTTGGTAAACGTGATTTGCTCTGTCCATATGTGTTTGAGCTCTGATATTTAGATGTTGTAAATGAAATATTTGCTTTTTCTCTTTTATCACCCTTGGCAGATTTGTGAATCTCTTCCCATATCACATCAGTCTCAAGAGTAGAAGTATTACACTCATTTTGAGGACAGGATATTGTTAAATATGTAGAGAGTGGCTTAAAGGGAGAAACTTTGTTTCTTAAATATATCTCAGATGATTATATGGATTAGAAAATGGTATGTAAATATTTTGAGTCATTTAAGGGAGTGGGAAGTGTTGAAACAAAGTATATGTCTTCTAGATTAAAAAAAAAAGAATTTCTAGCTTTTTTCCTTTCCCTTTTGAATATAGCACCTTAGCAATTCAAATAATAAAACTATAATAAACACATTAAGAAATCTTGACAACAGTTCTGGCCATATGGCTCACTTGGTTTAAGTATTGTTCCATACACTAAAGGGATGGGTGTTTGACCTGGTCAGGGCACAAACCTAGGTCACGGGTTTGATCCCTGGTGGGGGTGCATATAAGAGGCAACTTATAGATGTTTCTCACATTGATGTTTCTTTCTCTCTCTTCCTATCTGACTATGTATGGATTTCATGTATCGATTTCTGACTAATCCATGCATTTCATGTATGGATTTAGTTTTTATGTCACGTGTTAATGATGATTTTTGCAATTTGAACGAAGCATCAAATTTAGCTGAAATTTGTTCAAATCCTTTGGAGCTAGAGATTTTATAAAACCTTAAAAATATACTCCAAATATATTGCTTTTACCATTTCTCTTATGGTTTCGGTAGTGTACGCACTACCCAATATAAGGAGGAAAAAATATGCATTACCAAAAAAAGCTTGGAGTTGACGGTTTTAATGCATGTGAGTGTCTCTCTCCTTGTTATGGAGCAATTTTTCTTCTGAAATAAGTTTCTTCTCTATTTCATCCTTTTATAAAGGGACTAGAATAAGACCAACAGAAGGAAGGTAAGAAATAAGAAACCTTTATTCTCTGCTAGTGGGAGGGTTAGTCTAAAAGTGAGAAAACCCCTGTATTCTGACAGCCACAGAGGAACACCTTTTGGAATGGGTTCTTTTCTCTGATCCTTAGTTCAGATGCCTGCCCTCGCTGATAATAAATGCTCCAGGGTTAGAGTTTATGGCCAAGTGAAGAACACCCCACATGAAGCATTGTCTTCATGGACAGCAAGGTATTTAATGTTGGATCTGCTGGGCCTTCCAAAGTGGAAGATTCAATTGTATTCTCTTTGCTTGTTTTCTTGGCCCTCTTCCTCATGTCAGCAATGAAGGCTACAGACAAGGTAGAGAGCTGTTTGTCATTCTCCAGCATTTCCTGCAAAGCTGGCCATCCTAGGCTTCAGGTTTCTTTCTGTGCTCTGGATCTCACATACACAATTTCTGGTCTGGACTTAGAATTTGGTGCTGAGCTTTTTGGATACCTGTTCAATTGACCTGCTTATTTGTTTCTGTGGGAACCCTCCGGGTAGGGAATCTCATTGCCTTTTCTTTTTTGAGTAAATAGAAAGATGTGGGTTAAAATCAATATGTAAATAGAGTTCCCCTGTCATAGACCCACGCTGATCATCTGTCTTTTCATTCATTCAATAAATATTTACAATTCAAAATGAAAAGTGAACAATTGCAGAGAGCATTTTTCCACTAATCAAGATGTGAGAATTGGAATCACATTTTATAACATTTCCACCCCCCCAAAAGTACTGGGATTGTTTGTACATCATTTTTATTTTTATACATTTTTTAAATATATTTTATTGATCATGCTATTACAGTTGTCCCATTTTCCCCCCTTCATTACCCTCCACCCTGCACACCCCCTCCCACCCACATTCCCCCCTTTAGTTCATGTCCATGTGTCATAAGTTCTTTAGCTTCTACATTTGCCACACTATTCTTGTCCTCCCC
>PVKU01007426.1:0-87646 GCA_004027475.1 Anoura caudifer
CGTTTTCTAAGCACACAGTTCAGTGCATTAAGTACATTCGCATTGTTGTGCAGCCATCACCACCATCCTTTTCCGGAACTCTTTTCTTCTTACAACACAGAAACTTTGTAACCATTTTCTGTATTTTCATCCCAACTAATGTTTCAGAGCTTTACTTCAAGGAAGTCATCTGTGAAACCTGTTTGCAGTCCTGAGGGTAAGGGGCTGAGCAGGGCCCCTCCCTGGGTTCCACTGGCCACACCTCTCTGGTTTGACTGCCCCGGCTGCCATCAGCTAGGCCAGGGGCTGGGGAGGCAGTCAGTGCCCCACTGACAGCTGGAGCATCAGTAGCTCGGGCAGCAGAGTACTTAGACTTGGACACTCAGCAGCTGAGCTCCAAAGCCTCTCCAGTCACAAGAATAAATGAAGACAACCCTGAGGTGAGGAGACACAGGCTTGGTGTGAGGCCCAGGACATAGACCTGCCCAGAGTGTGGAGGTTGAAGCGGGATGGCTGCAGGTAGGGAAACAGGACTCTCTCAGACAGTGGTTCCCCAGCTGGGGGCAGCCTCAGCATCTCCGGGTTGGGAGGCAAGTGTACCTGGGTTGCTCACTGAGGCTGGAGTGCTGCGCTGCCCTCCAAGCCCCTCACGGGGACCGCTGTCTGTGGGTAATTTCCTGGGTCACTCATGCCCCTCCAAATTCAAACCCAGGGACTAGAACACTGATTCCGGGCCTGCCGCCTGGGGTTGCTGAGACCTGGGTTTTGCCTGAGAGGCTCCCTGACCTCGGCCAGGCTCTCGCAGCTTGGGCACTCTGGGTTTGTGTGATTCCCTGCTGTGGACTTTGGGGGCACTTACATGTCTCTGCACACTCTGCTGTGCATCATTGAAACAAACCTATTCACAGCTTCCCCGGGTTGCAGGTGAGCAAGTCATCTGAGAAAAGTCCTGTATGTGCCAAGGATGACCACTGTCATCATCCCTCCAGGGGACCCTCTCTTAGTTCTCCTTTGGTAACTAGAAGTGGCCTGGCCAGTGGGGCGGGGCGGGGGCCGGGAGAGAACACCAACAGGAAGGGTGGAGCTGCCACCTCCACTCCTGCCAGCACCTGCTAACAGACCAGCAGTTCCCTGTGCAGGGGAGACCAGCTCTCCCTGCAGCCATCTGTTCCCTCCTCCCACACCAGGCCTCCTGGTTCTGTGGATGATCTGTGGTCTTGGTGCTTCCGAGGAGCCTTCTGAGCACCAGTGCACCCGATTTTCTACAGTCCTCCACAAGCCACCTACCGTAGGCCCAGCATGTGGCCTCACTCCCTACCTCCCAGAGTCTAGCCACCAGAAGGGGCCTGCCTCCAGCTGCCCGGTCCCTCCGCTCTTGCCCTCCATCCTGGAGCTCCACTTCCGGTCTAAGGCACTCACGCTCTGACTCCTTAGGAGAGCTGACTATCACTTTCATGATTTTTCCCTCTTCTCCCCTCCTGTACCAACTGTTTTAGTCAGTGTTCTCCAGAGAAACAGAACCTCCAACAGGGTGCGTGTGTTTATGTGTGTGGAGGGAAGGAGAAAGAGATTGATTTACCATATTTCGCCGTGTATGATGTGCACCCACTTTTTTGGCTCAAACTTTCAGGAATTTTTTTTGTTTTAATTTTTTAATTCAATTTTTATTTATTTATATTTAGAAACAAATCCGATGATCATATTCCAGGGTGTTATTTTGCATATGGATATTGTTATTGCTTTCTAGAGTTACACTTTGAATGCATAAGCATAAATAAATAATTAAAAGCATTTGTAGATATATGGAATTAGTACTGCCCATGTATTATGTGCATCCTTATTTTTCCCTCAAAAATTTTGCAAAAAAGTGTGCATAATATACAGCAAAATACAGTATTTTAAAGAATTGGCATGTGCAATTGTGGGCTCTGGCTAGTGTGAAATTTGCAGGGCAAGCTGGCGGGATGGATCCCCACAGAAGATTTAACATTGCAGCTCGAGGCTGAAGGCAGTCCGGAGCCAGAATTCCCTCTTCTTTGGGAGACCACAGTCTTTTTCTCTTGAGGTTTTCAACAGATTGGATGCAGCCCACCCACAATCTGGAGTGTCATTTTTACTCAAAGTCTACGGTTTCAAATATTAATCTCCTCTAAAAAAAAAAGTCTTCACAGCATCATCTAGACTGGTGTTTTACTGAATGTCTGGGTACCAGAGTCTAGCCACATTGACACATAAAGTACGAACCATCAGTTGAAGAGTCATGGTCAAGAGCTGTGTGTTTGCTAAGTGCCAGCCATTGTACTAAGTTCATCACAGTGTCCTATTTAGTCCTCTCTATAACCCTGTGAGGGAGATCCTATTGTCATCCCCACTTTACAGTATGAGGACATTAAGTTGCATAGCAAGCGGCAGAGCTCTGCCTGAAACCCGAGTCTAACTCCGAAGATTATGCTCATAATCTCCAATTCACACCCCTCCCAACCACCCCCCTCTGCTGGCTCTCCCTGTTTTCTATTCCCTATTTTTACCCTATGATTATACACGTTCAGTTCTCTCTGATTAAACAAGACAAAAAACTTCCCACTATCTCTTTCCCAGGGAAATGTCTTTGAAAGAGCTGCTTGCTCTTGGTGTCTCCAGTGCTTATCTTTGTTCAGCCCACAGCATCCTGACGTCAGCCTCTTCCAGAATGAGGAAACAACGTTGACCAAGGTCACAAGTGATGCCCATATTGTGAAAGCCAGAGGATGTGGCCCTTTTATCTGTGTGCTTATTATAACAGTAGCAATTGTTCATTGTTAAAAAACAAAACCAAACAAAACCAGAGAGCACTTCTGGTCTAGATGGTATTGGTGGAATTGTTCATGGCACACTTTCTGCTATAAATACATAGGAGTTGTATGTAAAACTTTAAAGATCTGAAGATGTGGAAAGGCCTGATTCAGCTCACAAATGAGGGGTCATCTTTGCACAAAGAGATGCCCAGCACTGCTGGTCATCCGGGCAGAGGGGGGAGGCGCTGGGCTCCAACGTGTAACCAAGCCAGTCTGGCCCCCAGGAAGCAGGGCCTAAACATGTTCCAGGTGAGGCAGGGGTCAGGGCCCAACCGAAGGCTGAATCTAGGACCAGTGGTTTCTCCCCTTAGGACAAGAAATGATGAAGTTCCTCCCAACCACTGCTCAAGGCTGTAGTGGATGTGAAGCTAAATGTCCAGGTGGGCAGTGACCTGGACAGCACAGGAACTGGGACCTGAACTGAGCCATCCATCCCCACTGCCAATAAGCAAGAGCTACAATCACTGATACGAATAAGGTTCAATTAGCAGTAAGACTGTTAGAGGAAACTGCAAAACTCTTAGCCAAGGAAAGGAGAGAGGGGAGAGAAAAAGAAGAAAAAAAATGTAATCAAGCTTAGAATGACTGCAAACCCAAAATCCAGAACACAAGAAGAAATCTGTCTTTAACAGATGATAACCAATAAACCAACTATTGACAAATTGTTCACCTCAGGTGACATAAAATAATAAAACAGTCTAAGAATTTTAAAATAAATATGATTAAGGCATTAAATAATTGAAGAAATAAAATGAAATAAATGAGAATTAAAAATCTGTGTTACAACAACAGGTAGAAATGAACTTAAAGATACAAGAAAGAACTCATTAGGAATCCTGGAAATAGAAAACGTAATCCCTAAAATAAAAAATCTAATAGATTGGATAGAATCTAAACTTGGTACAGTCATGAAAAAAAATGAAGAAAGAGATAATACCAGGGAGTTCACCCAAAACTTAGCACGGAGAGAGAGCCAGACAAAAGTTGGCAGGTGTCCAATAGTGACTAAGAAATATGGAGGGTAGATTGAGAGGCTACAACATACAGCACATAGAGGTTGCAGAGAGGCAGTGGGGAAAAATATAATACTGGAATAATGGTTCCGAATTTTTCGGGATGGTAGACTGAGCACCCAGACTGAAAGTGGATTCTGAGTGAAGCCACAGAACATCCAAGATACAGAGACAGTCAGAAAGGCAACCGGAGGGGACAGCTAGGTTACCTAAAAAGGAACCGCAGTCAGGCTGACATTAGCTTTCTCAGAGCTCGGAGAGAGTGACTGTGGCAGCTAGGTGCTGGGCAGCACACCAAGTATATGACGTGTATTAACTAATTTAATCCTCACAGGAATTCTGTGGGAGAGGATTATTCTCATCCCTTTTTTAAAAAATATATTTTATTGATTATGCTATTACAGTTGTCCCATTTTTTTTCTCCCTTTTATTTCCCTCTGCTCTGCACCCCCTCCCACCATCAAACCCCCAACTTAGTTCATGTCCATGGGTTGTACATTTAAGTCCTTTGGCTTCTCCATTTCCCATACTATTCTTAACCTCCCCCCTGTTTATTTTGTACCTACCATTTATGCTTCTTATTCTCTGTACTTTTACCCCCATTGTCCCCCCTCCCTCTCCCCAATGATAACCCTCCATGTGATCTCTATTTCTCTGATTCTGTTCCTGTTCTATTGTTCGCTTAGGTTGTTTTGGTTGTTTTTATGTTCAGTTGTTGATAGTTATGAGTTAGTTGTCATTTTACTGTTCATAGTTTTGATCTTCTTTTTCTTAGATAAGTTCCTTTAACATTTCATCTAATAAGGTCTTGGTGATGATGAACTCTAACTTGACCTTATCCGGGGAACACTTTTTCTGCCCTTCCATTTTAAATGAAAGCTTTGCTGAATAGAGTAATCTTGGATGTAGGTCCTTGCCTTTCATGACTTGGAATACTTCTTTCCAGCCTCTTCTTGCCTATAAGCTTTCTTCTGAGAAATCAGCGGACAGTCTTATGGGCACTCCTTTGTAGGTAACTGTCTCCTTTTCTCTGGCTGCTTTTAAAATTCTCTCCTTATCTTTCATCTTGGGTAATGTAATTATGATATGTCTTGGTGTGTGCTTCCCTGGGTCCAACTTTTTTGGGATGCTCTGAGCTTTCTGGACTTCCTGGAAGTCTATTTCCTTTGCCAGATTAGGGAAGTTTTCCTTCATTATGTTTTCAAATAAGTTTTCAATTTCTTGCTCTTCCTCTTCTCCTTCTGGCACCCCTATGATTCAGATGTTGGAACATTTAAAGTTGTCCCAGAGGTTCCTAAGCCTCTCCTCATGTTTTTGAATTCTTATTTCTTCATGCTGTTCTGGTTGAATGTTTATTTGTTCCTTCTGCTCCAAATTGTTGATTTGAGTCCCAGTTTCTTTCCCTTCACTGTTGATTCCCTGTACATTTTCCTTTATTTCAGTTTTCATAGCCTTCACTTCTTCCTGTATTTTGCAACTACTCAACCATTTCTGTGAGCATCCCAATTACCAGTGTTTTTAACTCTGCATCTGATAGGTTGGCTGTCTGTTCATTGCTTAGTTGTATTTTTTCTGGAGCTTTGATCCGTTGTTTCATTTGGGCCATATTTTTTTTTTTTTGTTGTTGTTGTTGTTTCTGTGCTCCTGTTATGTTGTAAGGGGCAGAGCCTTAGGTATTTACCATGGCAGGGCAACCCACATCGCTGCATTATGATACTGTATGTGGGGGGGGGGGGTCCAAGAGGGAACACTGCTGCTTGCTCAGCTCTCTGCCAGTTTTAGTCACTTCCACCTCTACCCACAAGCAAATTGGGCCCTTCTGGTGCTGATTCCTGGGTGGGTGGGCTTGTGTGTGTTCTAGGACCCTGTGGATCTCTCCAACGAACTCTTCTGTGAGGCTGGGAGTTTCTCCCACTGCCTCAACTCCCACAGGTTTTTTAGTCAGAGGTTTTGAGGCTTTATTTCCCCAAGCTGGAACCCTGGGTTGAGTGGTCTGTCTCTCCCCGTAGCTGTTCCTCCCAGTTGTTTTCCCCAGTTTATCTGCATGCAAGTGTGGGACCACCAGGTCCTCTAGCCACCACCTGCCCCAGTCCCACAGCTGCCACCTTGCCATGAGTCCTCTCCACCCAGTTGCCCATCTCCGCCCCTCCTGGTCTGGATGAATGTTTCTTTTTTAACACCCTGGTTGTCGGACTTCCATACAGTTCAATTTTCTGGCAGTTCTGATTATTTTTTTGTTTTTAAATTTGTTGTTGTCCTTCTTTTGGTTGTGTGAGGAGGCAAAATGTATCAACCTACTCCTCCATCTTGGCTGGAAGTACTTTTCATCCCTTTTTACAGCTGAGGAAACTGAGCTGGAGAGAAGTTTATGAGTTCCTGGCCAGGCTTTCACAGTTAGTAAAGGGAGGAGTCGGGACACAAACTAAGCTGATCTGGTTCCAAATGCTCATAACCATAACTTTATACCACTTCTCACGGTAGAGAGATGTGTTCATGGTAATGAGGGAAATTAAAAGACAACCACAAATTTTAGCCTCAGCTAAATTAATAAACATTTTATCACAAAAAGATTAAACACATACATTACTAATAGACATTCCTTAAAATAATTATTGATGTCTATATTTCAACAAGAAAAAAATTAACTCAAAGCAAAGGCATGGAAGTCAAGAAAAAATGATGAATTGATCACCTATGTGGGTATACTTAACTATGAAAGGTTAAAATGTTGAATTTCTTTTTTTATTGAGATAGAACTGACATGTAACATTATGTTTCTTTTAGGTGTATAACATAATGAATCAACATGTATATATTGTAAAATGATCACAATAAGTCTAGTTAACATTTATCATCACACATAGTTACAAGTTTTTTCTTGTGATGAGAGCTTTTAAGACCTAGTCTGGTAGAAACTTTCAAATATACAATACAATATTATTAACTATTAACTATAAAAATGTTGAATTTTTAAAGTAGAGATAAAACAAAAACAGGCAAGAATAACAAGGCGAGTAACAAAATATAGTTAAAATAATTTGTTTCTTTTCATGTTTTAAAGGAAGAAACATGTATTGATTGACTTCCGGTTTGTTTTTTAAAATTAGAATTCAAGATAACAATAAAAGATCATAGACAGAAGCTACAGTTTCTGCATCAACAGAGAAGGAAGAGAGGGAATATAGAAAACTTTTCCAACGCAGCAGAATGAATGTAAGAAAATAGGAAAACAAAGGAAAAGAATAGCAAATTGAAAGTGCAAAATTAAATGGTAGAAATACCTTCAAATATATCAATAATTATGATAAAGGTAAATGTAATAAATTAAGCAATGTTCATTGGTTAATTGGGTTTATCTGATAAATTTTTTAAAATCCTGGACATACTGACAAAGCCCCATAGAAAGATGGTGATAAAGATACAGAAAGATATACCATGCAAATACTAAGGAGAAGAAAGCTGGTATTATACTACTTCCACCAGAAAAAATAAAATTTAAGATAAAAAGCATTAATAGTGACAAAGAAGGGTGGTATATAATATTAAAAAAATGACTTTCTAAGAAGACAGCAGTCATAAACTTGTAGTCTTTCCAATATAACATCAAAATGTAAAAACCAAAATTGATCAAATTACCAAGAAAAATATATATTACCATAATGGAAAATTTTAAGAAGGATATTATACAATGCTGATAACAAATTTAGGATTTCAATTTAAATAAAAGTAAAAATCTATATGAAATGGTATATTCATCAAATAGAGAATACATTATTTTCAAGTATATGTGGAACACTTAGAAATTAATTGTGTATTAGATCACAATGTTTTCAAAGAAATAAAATACAATCCACATCCTCTGTCCACAATGCAATTAACTTGAATGTCAAACTTCCAAGAGTTTGGAAACTAAAAAAAGCGCTCTAAACAAGAGGAAGGAAACCACAAATGGAATGGAAAATATTTTGAACCGAAGAACATTAGAAGTATTGCACATCAAAACTTAGGTGTACAGCGCAGGGGGTGCTTGGCGCTGAATGTTCTGCCAGCAACTTGGTCGCCTTCCCTGCAAGCTCCTAATGTTCCCAGGTTCTTCTAGATCCTTCCATAGATATTCAAAACATGGACAGACACATGCAGATAGGTTTAAGAGGGGTGTCCAACTTGCAGCCCAGGATGGCTATGAGTGTGACCCAACACAAAATCGTAAATTTACTTAAAACCTTTTTTTTTTTGGCTCATCAGTTTTTGTTTGTGTTTGTGTATTAATGTGTGGCCCAAGACAACTCTTCTTCCAGTGTGGCCCAGAGACGCCAAAAGCTTGGACACCCCTGTCAGTATACTGTAGGCTACCATGGGCGCAAAAAGTTATAAGGAAGGTATACAGATTTCTATTAATAATACATGTTGATTTCCCTTTTCTTTTTTTAAGATGACTTAATGATTTGCATTAAAATCAGAAACCCTACAAATATGTCCACTCACAACCAACTCGCTATTCAATGTTTTATTGGAGCTCCTAGCCAAAGCAATGACCAGGACCATAGATTACCAGTATAATAATTGGAAGGAAAGAAATAAAACTCTTTATTTGCAGTTAAAACAATCATCTGCACAGAAACCCCAAGAAAATCCAATATCAAATTATTAGAATGAATAGATGAGTTTAACAAGGCAGCTAAATGCAGTGTCATTAAAAAATTATTACATTTTTATACACACCAAAAACCAATTGAAAATTTTAACTGGAAAAAGATCCCATTCATACAGCCTCAGATCATCATGAGAAACCTGCGTTGCCTGCAGGCTCCAGCTGGGAAAGTGTTTCACTCGCAGGTCCATGCCTGAGCTCGTGATGGTAGGGGAGAGAGGTGGGTTTGTGATTAACGGTATTACGCATGGTTGAGGCAAGGAAGGAAGGATTCTCTCAAAATGTGCAGGATCTTCAGCAGCAAATGCACACACATGTCTGTGAACAGTGAGTGCATTTAGGGCAGAGGCAGTGACTGACTGTCTCTGAAGCTCTTGGCTTCATACTGTGCCTTGCACATGATAGAACCTCAACAAATGACCAAGAATGGGTGAGTGCCTGTAACCCCTGACCAGCCAGCCTGGTGCATCTTGTCTGCCCAAGGCCAGCTGGACCCCCAGAGCTGGGGACAAAAGCCCCTCACCAGAGGCCAGCTGAGTCAGCAGGAAATGTGGGGTGTTAGCTGTCTGTGAGACTGAAGGGCCCCTTGGAGGCTGAATGTAACCATCAGCCAAAACGCCGATGCTGGGCCCTGGGTGGGGACAGTGCTTGAAACTCTGCTTGTTGAGCTTAGCTGCCTCCACCAAGGTGAGTGGTTTCTGGACATGGAGGGCTCTCTGGTCTTGGAAAATGGGGACGGCCTTCCATTCTGCTCAGCAGTTTATAAGGGAGACATGGGACTGCTTCTCTTTCATTTTGTGGCCTAAGAGAAATAAGTGATCTGGCCTTTTAAATGCCCCCCAGCCCTGCTCTATCACTAAGTAGACACAAAAAGGGAAAGGAGAGAAAATTAGCATTGAATAGAGCCAGATGGAGCAGGACTTGTGATGTCTTCAGTAAGCCATCCCTCTGCCCTGACACCGCCCTGTCTTCTCCCACGGCCGGTGCTCCTAGGGAAGCCATCCTCTCTGGACTCGGGCCTCCTACAGCACACTCATGAATATCTGATTCTTTTTTTTCTACCCTGGTTTTCCCTTTGGGGGACTTTCCTTCCTCTCAGCACTTTGGAATTCTGGTGGGCTGTCAATCAAGGGCTGGGCCCCATCCACCCACATAAATGGTAATAAAACTGAGGCTGGCCAACCAGAGAGAGCCCCACTCATGGACACCGTGATTGGTTCAGGGGTAGGCCAAGGACTAAAACAAGTCTTGGGAATGGAAAGCTCTTCTTCCTTCTGGACCTTGGCTAGGGTCAATGGGCATCCCCTTTCCCACAACTTGAAAAAACAGTGCCAGGAAATGAGGTCAAAACAGGGAGATAAAGCTACACCAGGGCGTCCTGACTGGATCACAAGAATGCCCTAGATATAGCTGTGCCTGAAGCCCACTGACCCCAGTACCTGAGCCATTACATTTCCTTTTTGCTTAAACTACTTTTAATTTGGATTCTCGTCACTGAAACCAAGAATCTTGACCACCTCGAAGTTCTAGGACACCTCATTCAGCATGTGGCATTGTTGCCACCCAGGGAGGCTAACTCCTCAGAATGACCCACATTTTCTGCAGAAAACTTTGGCTCATCTCTCTGATGTGCAATCAGGCTGGGCTCCTGGTTTCTCTCTGTACAAAGCCTCTCTCTTTTTGGCACATTTTTCTTTCCTATCGTTGATCCAGCTTTGATGCCAAAATAATTTAGGGGCACATCAAATTGCTTCAGGTACTGTATGCAGAATTTCCACTGCTTGCTGGCTTTGCCCAAAACCTTTCCCTCGGGGATGTGCGCACGCGTCCCTATACTGATATGGCTGTGTCAACACTGTCTTCTTCCTCACCTCCCCATCTAGGGAACAGGTGTGCGCGATCTCACTGCCCAGTCCCCGAATGCCTGCTTCTCAGCCTGACACCTCATTTGAAGACAGCTCTGGCAGGTTTGGGAGCCCTGCTGAGAGGGCCATGCTTATGGCCTTAGGGGCCCCCGGATTTAAGGTGCCACTGGGTCTTCAGTCTGGAACAGGAAGTAATACCTCTCAGAGTTCAAGGAGCTGAGGAGCAGGGCTCTCTTCTGTGCTTAACCAGCCCTTTTATCATGTTAACACTCACTCCAGAGACCACAATGGCTCCCTACTGTCACCTGTGTCCAAACCAACCTTTTGCCAGAAACTGCCCTGCTCAGGCTGGCTTCCTTCCTGCACATTCTCTCTCCGCACCCCCAGGATGGTTGGCTGACCCACTCGCTCCTTTGTAAAAACACCTTCTCCTCTCCAGGTTTTTGTTCCTGATGCCCTTCTTGTCTAGAATACCCTTCTTTCTTCTTCCTTCTACCTCTAATTCTACAAAGCTCATTTTAGGTTCCACCTCTTCCATGTAGCCCTCCTTGATTTCCTTTTAAAATTTTTCAATTACAGTGAACAGTCAATATTATTAATTTCCAGCATATAGCACAGTGGTTAGACATTTATATAACTTAGAAAATCCTTGATTCTTCCCCGAATCTTTCAGTCTATGCTTGACTCCTGTTTGGACCAGCAATTGTTCCATAATCAGGACTACACCGCTTGTCATCTAATTGAGGCACATGTTGGGGTTTGAATCCATCGTGCCCCCTAACTGGAATATATGTTTCTTGCAGGTAAGGACTGTTACTTACTCATTTTTTATTTCCCTCTCCTCCCTCTCAGCATCTGGAAGGACTGGGCAGATAGTTTGGAGATAGTTTCTCACACTTAGTTGATCATAAGTCTCATGTTGAGAATTTATTTTGGAAATACAGACTCCCTAGATTTTCTCCTGGAGATTCTGGCAATAGGTGTGGGTTAGATGCTGGAACCTGATTTCTAAAAGTACTATGATGTAGGCAAGATTGGAAAACATAGAGTGAGAACAGATTGCCAAAATGCAAATCGAGACACATATCTGACAAGCTGAAGTGTTTTTATGAGAACACAGTACAAGATATTTTAAATGTACAAAACCACAGCCCGCGGGGTGCGGTAGGGTTTCCCTGGTAGGCAATAGATCAGCTGGTCAATGGATCAGTGGATCAATGGCTCACTTGATCAGTGGGGTTTCTCCTACAGGCAATAGATACTCCCATTACAATAACTTAGGGTCAGATCCAAGGCAGGGTCTTAGTCTAGGCAGCAGGAAATTTTCCTTCCTATTAGGGGCTCAAAGGGCAGTTGGATCTGCAACAGGACAGGAAGTTTCATTCTGAGGGAGGTTATGGTCACTGGCACCACTTTGAGAATCGGGGTGCTATGCTCCCAGGTCACCTGGAGTTCTACCAGGGAGGAGGGGCTGCTGAGCTCAAGCAGTAGTTATAAAGTCCTCTCTGGTTTTCTATTGCCCTAAGTTGCAGCAAAAACCCTGCAGGGAGAATCTGGTGGTGGAAAAAATTTAGCAGAGAATTGTTCTTTCCTGGACTAGGAGTTCCAGCAACAGCCTCCAGAGAAACTGGTAGGAAAAAACAGAGAGGCCTTCCCGGAGGAGGTATTGCTGGACTGGATTGTTGATTTAGCTCATGCCACTGAGCCAAATGCTTGTGGTTGGTTTTGAAGGTCACCATTGACACCACCGTCTCTCTCAACATCCTCAGAACTGACATGTCTCAGTGCCTCACAAGGATGATTTTGGAGTCCAGAAATTCTGACTCCCAACCCATTCTGGTTCCCCATGCACAGGGTCCCCTTTTCCTCATCATGTGGGGCCATCACCCCGGCCGTGGCTTCCCTCATGCCCACACTGCACTTTCCCTCCACGTGCCCTTCCTTATGCTCAGAAATGACAGGGTTCTTGTGGGTTCAGCCTGCCAGGAGCAAGGTTTGCCAAAATCATCCTGGAGCCAGCCAAGCAGGTGGCCTCGTGAGCGTGCAATGAGACTGCACGCGCCCCAGTTCCAGCCTAGAAGGTGAGGGCAGCCTCCCAGCTATTTTCTTCAACCTCAGAAGCAAGTCAGTGGCTGGCAGTTCACATGAGGTCCTCTGACATCTCCCGTCAGGAATGCAGCTGGCTGGGGATTCTGAAGCAAAGGAGCCATTGAGCAGGGTGAGGCCGTCCGCAGGTGGGGCCATCAGCATATACCTGGTCTGCCTTAGTGGGCAATGGCGCTGCCCTAAGCTGTCTCTCAGCTTTTATATAACTATGTCTAATTCAAAAATAAAATAAAGCTCCATTTGCATTCCAGCTTCAGGAAGGAGGACCTGCCTGGTCTTTTCCTTAGTACTCATGTGCCTACTAATAATGAGAATTAGGTCACAATGTACAGGTGTGAGCAAAATAGAGTTACAGTTAAGAGACAAATAAATAATACAGCAACTAACACAATAATACAAGAATAAACCGTGTCTCATATACTCACGATTGTAAACTTACTTTTGCTCAGCCCTGTATAATGAACTCCAGGAGTGGCCGTAATTCCTGTTGCTAGTGTTTTTCGGCAGGAGAGGCCATTCATTCACCCCTGTGAAGCTTTCAAAGGGAGTAAGAAGGCCCCTTCCTCGCAGGAGTTAATCAACTACTGGGAGACATGTGCAGATAAATGGAAACCAGAAGTTCACTTGAACTCTGTGTTTGTGCCTGCGTTTTCTCCGCTGTGGCTTGTGACGACTTGCCGCCAGAAATCCTTCCCCTTCAGAACCTACGTCAGACGAATGTGTCTGTGAGCTGTGGAGAGCCTACTGAAGGTTTCACAGGGGACGCTAGGCAAGGGGACATATGTACCTGTCACAGTCACCAGCTTAAACAAGCCAGCTGGATGTTTCTGCCCTTCCGAGCTCCTCCTCCATGGCTCACCCTGCTACCCCTACCCCGCCCCGCCCCGAAGACCTTCATCCCTCCGCCTTTCCCCTCCTCTTCCCAGATTCTCGTAGAGAAGTGTTCCTGCTCCTTTGTCATGCAAGACAACACAGCTAGCTCTGGGCTCCCCAACATCAAAATAGTTTTCTCTTCTATTTGCAAAGGGAGCTCTGGGGAGGACCCATCTTGAGCGACTCAGCCATGCCCTGGGAGATTTTATCCCTCACCTCATCCCAAAGGACTTACCCAGTTATTTATCTGGTGTTCTCTCCAAGAAGGCTTTTGTGTGTAAACATTTTCTCTATCTTCCTACAACTACTTCTAATGTGAAGCATTTTGAATTATGCTTTCCAATGACAGCACGAAGAAAGATTTCCTGGAGGAGATGATGTTTGAATCAAGCTCTGATGGAACTCTGTTGAGAAGGATAGCTATTATTTTCACTAGTAATTTAAAAATTTGTCCATCCTGATCACTTAACCCAGCAATTTTCAACCACTGTGCTACAAGAATTTTTAAAACATGCAACACCTGACTATTTAGTCAGGGGCACTGACCTCTTTTCCCTTAGATTGTCAAGTAAAAAAAAAATGACAATAACCAACATTACAATAGTCGTCCAGTGTGAATGAATCAAAATTATATCTATATTTTTGGTCAGATTGGCACAAAATATTTATTTTCTGGTGTGCCACAGAATTTTAGTAATTAGTTTAGTAATTAGTTTTACGAGATGAAAAAGATTGAAATTCCCTGACTAAGCCCAATTCCTCAGGCCCCTGCTGCATGCCTGAATTCCAGCCCACTCCATGATATGTACCATAACCAGAGAATCGGAGGAAAGGGGTTAACATCAGTTCCTTTTCTAGTTCATTATCAGGAGAGGACAAGAGGGTCCAAGCAGCCAAGATCTCGTGCATTCATGGCATCTATAACAAGAAAAAATATTGGCCCTCTAGTCGTCCCGCAAATGCTGCCTGTGTGTCGCTGGGTCACGTGGTTTTTGTCTGGCAGGGATCTGTTGTCGCGCTGGTTTTCCACGTGCTGTAGGTCCGGACTAACCTCAGCATTTCGATGGCTCCCTGGCCTCACAGAACAGGATGCCTGGAACTGGCCATCAGAACACATCAAAGAATGCAAAGAATTCCTCACTAATTCCTACAGCATTTTGTTCTTTGTGTCAAAACGAATTCGGTGAGAGAATTCATTCATCTCTTACTATACCACGAGGGTCGGGGGCAATTTTTCTCAAAAGATTCAGGGATAAAGTGGATTGCTTTCTGGACTTACCCTGTGACATTTAACTGAACCTGAAATTCACCGCCCCAAAAATCTTCGTTTTGGGAAGATCATTTCCAGGGGAAAACAAAACCATGAGTAATAGTCCACTGAGAAGAGGCAAACATTTAATTTCACATGGTGTTTTGACAAGTGTGTATGGTTTAGGACTCTTTCAGGGGGGAGATACAACAACCCACAAAAAAGTGGCTTAAGGAAAATGGAGGTTTTAATTGTTCACATAACAGGACAGTCCAGGGTTGGGCAAGTTTCAATCCTGACTGGACCCAGGTGCTCAGATAATGTTTTACAAATTGTTGCCCCTCTAGGTCGCTCAGCTCTGCCCTTCTTCTCATCAGATGAGACATGGAGTCCTCGTGACCACCAGCAGCTTCAGACTTCTTTCTCCCAGTTTACTGACCCTGGAGACAGTGCGCTTCCTTCCGAATCATCACATCTCAGTGGCCTAAACTGGGCGTTGTGTTCATCCCGACACCAGTTTTGGTGACTCTGATTGGCCAGGCCTCTGATCACACACTCCTGAAGCACAGCAGGTGAGGCAGACCCCAAGCAAACTATAGGGACTCACACTTGGGGGGAAGATCGATTCTCTGCAGAAAAATGAGATGCTCTTACCAGAAAGGACAATGACTGGGAAAATATGTTGATTCTAGTGAAGGGTCTACTGAACGGTGAAATATGTAAAAGGGCAACGCAAAGGCGGCTGGGATGGTACGGACAAGGACCACGGACAGGTCCACCCAGAGTGAATTTGGGGTAGCTGGCCTGATTGCCAAACCCGTTGCATTGACTATTGGGAAAAATGTTAATGTCTCAAGACCCTAGAGACTTCTTTTTTCATTTTGTCTGAGTGCCCAGTAATTGCTGATGCTGATGGATGTCACTGTCCACCGGGCGGGGGTTGTTGGTCCACTACGGGCAGCTTGGTGAGAAGGCAGCTGTCCATCCAGACTGAAGGAAAGGGGTTTGAAAGCCAAGGCAGAGAGAAGCCGGGAAGTTGGCCTGTGCGCTGCAGCACGAAGGAAGGAGGGAAGAGGGAGAAACCTCGGCAATTTGTTTTTAATATTTTGCTTGTTCTGGATACCATGAAAGCTTCAGATATTGGCTCCCAACTAATGAAAACAGAGAGGGAGCCAGGCTGGAAACCTGGCCGCGGCTCCCTGCACAATTAGGTTTGTTTGTTTAGGTCTCTTTTTATTTGTTTTCAGATGACTCAGATAGGAATACTGCAGTCCTTTCAAAGCGAAGTGTTCTTATGTGTATTTCGGGTCCAGGGCCTCGCCAAGTGCAGAAAGCCTTGGCTCCCTGAGGTTATTTTCCTATTCAAGCGTTTTTCAAACTTTCAAGTGGAGCTGGAAGAATGCCCCTGCAAGCCAGGTTATTTTTCTTAGCAGACCCAAGTTTGGGGTTGCAGGGGGGACAAGGATCACAAACATATACACTACAAAGCCCCCAAACAGCGCACAAGGGCACCGTTGTATGGGTCTCCGGCACCACCCACCCTGATGGCTTTACCATCCGTGCACTTCAGTCCCTTCTGGAAACCTCTTCATGAGCCTCCTTCTCTGCAAACAGCCTGGTCCAGAGACAGACCCTCCCTTCCCCTCTCTGTATCTGTCTATTAACTGTTCAACTTTCAAGACTCTCCTGTTTCATTGCCATGGTTTGGAGTCTGCAGCCTCCTGTGAAATGCAGAGATATTTACAATCTGGGGACCTGCCAAGCCTTTGGCTGGGCTGCTCTTCCGGAGGGGAGTGACTCTCACGGGGGTGGTTTTTTCCTGACCGGCTGACCCTACTGTCCAAGGCATTGGGAAGGGCCTTGGGAGGGGCTGGGCCTTTCCCCACCTAGGTGAGCAAGATGCAAACCAGGCAGCAGCGAAGACCACTCCAGTCTCCCTTCTTGGAGGCTTCTTTCTAGTGGCCCTGCCTCTGCTGATGAGTCACAGGACAGAGACAGCCCACAGTAGCTCTGTTGCTTTCAAATACTACAGACTTATGTAGGTGGCAGGAGCAGGTTTTCCCAGCTCCCTGGAAGCTGTGTCCCAGCCTAAGAGTCTCTGGCAGTCTCCCCTGCTCAGCTGCCCATGCTCAATGCCAGAGGCCACGCCTGAGTAACTACAGGGAAACTTCTGGAACCAAGATATTGCTGTTCAATGCTCTTCTCCCTCTGAATGGGTCTGTGAACTGTTCTTCCCTTTAGAACAGTTCACATTTAGAACAGTGTTTGAAGCCTCCTTAGCTTTTAGAAGATAATCTATTGAAATTCACCTCCTTCCAGAATTTGATATTCTATTAAAATGTATATATTTCCGGAATTTCTTTTTCAAACACTAGTGGTCCAGACTGTATCCTGGGATTTGACGAAATTCTGCCTCCATCTCTGGCACTTGCCACAGCTACACACACCACTGGGCATGCAGGCAGTGACGGGAACAGTGGCCCCGTGTCTCAGCAGACCCCAGGACAAGGGGCAGGGGCAAGTGCTGGAGTTGGGATGTGAGCCCAGGAAGCACATTAGGGAGAGGGGAAGTGACTCTGGGTGTGTGGAGCTCAGTCCTGCTGGGGACCCCGTGAGACACTGTGTAGACTCTGCTTCAGATTGTCCCGCCGGCAGGATGGAAGCTGTCCCTCCTCAGCTGAGGTTTGCTCCTGGAGGGTTAACTCCCTGGTACTTCCGGGCATGGTCCCACAGCCAGAGAACATGCTCAGGCAGAGAGAGGCTTGCAGCCCTAGGCCTGTGGAAATCTCTGGAGGCCACTTTGAGGAAGGTCGAGGGGCCATGGGAGGGCACCCACTATGTCTACAGTGTCTGCAGAGTCCTGAGATAGCATAAAGGTGGGCACGGTCACCAAAGACTGGACTCTTGTCACTCAGCTCTGTTTACTAACAGGGAAGTGGACTGACGTTCACACCTACTAACACTAGTTGATACGACAAGTGCTGAAAAGCAGAAAGTTTGGGTTCCGTTGTTCAGACACTTACTCAGCAAATATGCACAGCGTGTGTGCCTGCTTCAGGCCCCATGCTAGGTGCTGGCCCAGCAGGCATCGAACCAGGCTCAGTTCTGTCTCTGGAGGCTAGTCTCCTGGGGCATGAGTTAGTGATGAGGGAGTGTGACAGGAGGGCCCCTCATCTCAGCTGGTGGGGTCAGCTGTCACTTCCTGAAGAGGGAAGGAGGGAAGTGGTGCAGTGAGAAGGGACAGCCGGTGGGAATGCCTGGGGGCAGGTGTACTCCAGTAGGTGGCAAGTGGAAACGGGTGCTGGAAAAAGCTGGAGGTCATCGAAGACCAGGTCACACAGGCCCATGGTCACATTACAGGGTCAATGTCGCTCACCAGAGAAACAAGGAATCACTTTTTGTTATTGTTACTATTACTATTATTTTATTACATTTACTTATTTGTTTCATATAAGTCTCCCCTCTTCCTTCCGAGTTCCATTTCCTTCTTCATGAAGATCATCTTTCAGTGGCCTTCACTCACTCTGCGAGGGGCGGGGTCTCTTAGTCAAGGGTGGATCCAGGCTTTAGGGGCCTGAAGCTTATGCAGTTTGGGGTTCTCCTCAGGAAAACCAATGCAAACTCTGAAACCAAAATTAAGAATGAAAGTAAATGATGACAATGAGAAAAGAGGTCTCAGCAAGTTTTAGAAAAGCTGACAAATAAAACAAACATTAGAAAATCCAGAAAAATAACATTTTAAAAATTAATGATAATTAACTATAATTTTTCCAACTTACCTCATGTGGGTGGCACTGGAATGACCATGGGCCTCTGGGGAATTTGACTCAGAGGAAGAAGTGTTGGCCTACACTGACTTTGGGTTCCATAGGCGGCATTAAGTGGTTTGCAGTTGTTTCCATGTATGTAGTTTAGTTATTGCTGGGCATAAAGATTTCTGGAATGGCTTCCAGAAAAACTCCTATGAGCCGCACGCTGCCTTGCTTGGCACACAGTGTCAGAGGCTGGATGGAGATGCGAAAAATCCTGTGATTCCTAGCACCAAAATGCATGGAAGGTAGAGCAATGAAGTTTAAGATCTATAGAGCGACCTATAATTTTCTGGTCTGTGGAAAATTTTCTAATCTCAGAAGTATAAAACTATAATTAGAGGATTTATTTTTATTCAATGTGTGGTCAAAATGGAAGTTTTCTTCCATCAAGAATATATTTGAATGAGGGCTGGGTGGAGGTGGGCAAAGAGGAGGAATGGGGACATCCGTAAGCATGTAAAAAATAAAGTTAAAAAGAAATAAAAATTTAAAAAATACATTTGAGAATGCAATTATAAGCACACTATATATTTATAGCTCGTAGATGAAAAAAATTCCACAAAGGTTTCCCCAAAGTTGACAACAACAGTAAACATTACCAAAAAAAAGTTGTAAAGCAAGAAGAAAAATGTTTAAATGATCAATAGTAGAAAACAAATTTGCTCCAACCACGTGGGAGCGAAAACTGTATCATCTTTCTGTTTTGTCCACAGAAAATCGTATTACAGCATCGTCACGGGGAGATGTGGTGAAAGGCTACGCAGCTGAAGGGGGAGCGAGTCTGAGTGCAGCGTGCTGTCCTGGACCGGGTCCCAGAAAAAAGGAAAGATGTGCGGTGGGAAAACTGGTCAAGGTGATGAATGAATTGGCGGATATAATCACTGGTTATTGATGACATACCGGTTCAGGACTCCACTAAAGCAGATATTTGAATAGTTAGATTTCCAAAGCCCCAAAGGTAAAGCCAGAACTGGAGGAGCAGATAACTGGCCAAATGTGGAGGCTAAAGTTGAACTCTGTTGCACCCCTCGGTAAGGCCCCCTACCATCAGGGCCCATTCCAGGTCTAATGGTCACTTCCAGAGCCGCCACGGCACCGGCTCATGCGCCAACCACCCACGTGCTAGGAACTCGTTTTCAGTGTCCTCTTCGCTTTGACACAGGGGGCATTTGTCTTTCTTTCTGACGAACGCAGCTGTGCGTTTAAATTTCTAGGTGTTCACACTGTGAGGGTTTCCAAGTTAGTTTGGCCCACTGAGTTGCTGGGTGGTTGTCGGCAGAGGAGTGGCCTAGGACACTTGACAATTTAGAAGGTAGCTCTGGCCAGCGTGGAGAATGAAGGTAAGGAGCAAGGTGCAACAGAGGCAGGAAGAGCTGATGCATTTCAACTGCAGAGACGATGAACAGCAGCCTGAGTGAGAGGAATCGGAGAGGAAGCGAAGTGGATGGGCTGAGACACTTTAGAGGTCGAAGGAACAGAACTTGATGAGAGAGTGGCTTTGATGGCAGAGGGAGAGGGAGGGGTCTAAGATATACCCATGGTCGGGGGAGGGGGCGGCAGCCAGGTGGATGGTGCCTCCACTTCCTGAAATAGATGAAGAAATGGAAGGGGAGGACAAGGAGAAGCTCTGTGAGGAAAGAGGAGGAGTTCAAGGCTGGACATGCAGAGTTTCCGACGCCTGCATGGCATCCAACTGGACATAACCAATTCACAGTCGGATGCAGAGGTCAGGAGAGCAATCTGACCAACCTGGATGTGTGGATTTGGGACTTGCAGTGGGTGTGAACTCTGCAGAAAGTGCTTAGAAAGGAGCCTGGTGCGTAGTGAGCACAGTGTGAGGGGAGGTTGTTGCACATGGTCACTGTCGGAGAGGGGGCAGACGTCAGTCACACAAACAAATGCAGATGTGCGACTGCACTGAGCTGATAAAGGGAAACACGTGCTATGAAGATATAATGGGAATTGGACACAATCCGGAGCCTCAGGGAAGGCTTCCCCGAGGAAGTGGCACTTGAACAGAGATCTGAAGGATGAGCAGAAGGAATCAGGGAACAAGGGAAAGGAAGAACGTCTTGGGCTGAGGGAACAGCAGACGCAAAGCTCCATGGGGAAGGGATTGTGGGTGCTTGTAAGAAGCTGGGTTGTTACTCTGGCTGGAGACCAGGGGAGCCAGTGCCTTGGGAAAGATGCGCCCCCTCTCTGAGAGAATAGACTAGATAATTCACACGGTTCTCCTTTTAAGTCTCAAATTTGGGGGTTCTATAATCCTTTTTTTTTCCTTCCAGGAGCATGCTGGGTGGCGCTCTATGTGTTCAGAAAAATTTCTCTAGTAAGGAAGTATAGAAATGTCCCTGAAAGTATAGTCTTCGTGACCTAACTTCTCATTTTTGTAAAAAGAATTCTGCAGAAAGTTGCAAGAATGGAATAATGAATTTTCATAAGTTTCCACTAGGACTCAACAATTGTAAATTTTTGACATATTTACTTTCTCTATCCTCTATCTACCTACCTACCTATCTACTAAAAAATACACTATGTATACACATATAACATCTCTAACTTAATACATTACATATTACTAGTATTATTGAACCATTCAAGAGTGAAGCTACTAACATCATGACCTTCATCCTTAAAGACTTCAGCATGTACCTCCTAAGAATGAGGACACTGTCTTATATGACCATGTGATCAAATTCAAGACCAGGTCTGTGATCCAGAGTTCTGTGTTTTTTTAAAATATAGAGGACCTTCAACAGCAAACCTGTAATGACCACCTGCTGTGTGACAGGCACCATCCTCTGCTGTGAGGATTCAGGCTGAGAGGGTATGAGACACAAATCGATAAGCAGATAGTTACACTGGAATGGGGAAGGAGAAATGGCAGACATAAGAGGGAGTGCTGGGGGGTATGGAGGGAAGAAATCTGGGCAGAGACTTCTAGTTATCTACCCTGTATCCATCCTTCTCTCCTTTCTCACTAATGGGACCACTGTGTTATTGGGGTTTCCAATGTACCCAACACGAAAAACAACATCCTCCAATTTCCTTCTTTTTTTAATCCTCATCCAAGGACATGCTTATTGTTTAGAGAGAGGGGAAGGGAGGGAAAGACAGAGGGAGAGAAACTTTCAAGTGAGAGAAACATCAATTGGTTGCTTCTCGTATGTGCCCTAGCCAGGGACCAAAGCTGCAGCCTAGGCGTTTGCCCTGGCTAGGAATTGAACCTGTGACCTTCGGTTTATGGGAGGACACCCAACCAACTGAGCCACACTGGCCAGAGGCTATTTCTTTTTTGAGAGAACAAAGATACATAAGCAGAAGTCATTGATTGGTACTTCTGGGAAAGCTTATCAAAGTAACCAGCCCAGCTGGGAAGCACACACTTTGGCCCTTGTCCCTTCTCCTTCCTGCTGCTGGGAATATTATCATGATAGCTAGAGCTGCAGCAGCCATCTTGCAGCCATGAGGCGACACTAAAGATGGAAGCCAATCTTAGGAATGGTGAAACAGAATGACAAAGGATCCTGGGTCATTGATGATGAAGTAGAGCCACCATACCTACTCTGAATTGCCTACTTCAAATTCTTTAAAAAGAAGGAATTAACCATCTCACTTAAGCCACCATTAGTTGGGGTTTCTGTTACGAGTAGCTGAATCTAGTCCTGACTGACTTACCTAATCCAGTCTTGGGGATCCAGGGACAATTCCCATTCCCTGCAGTTTATGAAGGATAAGGAGGAAATAGGAGGCTCCAGAGTGTAGATTTTAGCTTAAGGACAGCAGAGGCTACTGAATGGATTTAAGTAGAGCCAGTATTAAGTTTTAGTTTTAGGAAGCATCAAGTAAAATCATCTCCTTGATAATTACGGTGAAGGGCAGGAAAGACTGTAGCCAGGAAACCTAGTAAAACAAACAGTGGGACAGTCTATGCTGGGAATACGATCCTGAAATGCTGCTCAGCAAAGCTGAAAACTGAGGTTCTACTGACAGCAAGACCTGGGGCCCTGTGGGTTTCGCCATTCCTGTGTCCACAAGAGCGGGCAGAGAATTAATGAGGCCCCGTGTGCACAATGCTTAAAATGGTACCTGACACATAATAAGCACCCACAAAATTGCTGTTGAGTCAATGGCAATGAAAGATGGATTCTAGGCAATAAGGTAGAATAAGATGGAATCAACAGAAAGCTGACATTGCTTGGATGGTAGAAGGAATGAGTAAGAGACAGAAAGTAGTTAAAAATGTCCCCTAGATTTCTGTGGAAAAACCAACTGGGTAGAAAGCCAGTGAGTCCAGTTCAGACCTGTGGAGGTGGGGCCTCTGGCTGTTGGCATGGAGATGAGCAGTGCTCCTCCGCACGGGCAGATGTGGCGCTGGGCGAGCATCTGAACCAAAACAGACTGGTGTGCAGCAGCTGGAAATGGGGGGAAGGGGTTCACAGCCCTCAGGTGAGGGCACAGAAAGAAAACACAAGAAGGCCAAGATGGGGTACTGTGGCTGGTTCTGGTAGACAAAAGGGAGCCAGCAAAGCTCCTGAAGACAACTGGGTTCGGGGTCATAGGAAAAACAGGGGGAGTGTCCTAGAAATTCAAGGGAGAGAATCTGCAGAAAGAATGGTCAGGAGCACTGAATACTGCAAAACCATCGCATGAGGTCCGAGAGGCGGCAGTGGGTGGAGGAGCAAAGAGGCCCCTGGAGATCTCAGGGTTGACTGAGGGTCATTAAGGTCATTGTAACTCAGGCTGATGATGGGGCCAGAAAGCAGCGTGTGGTCCTGTGGTCTGTGGAGAGGGACCAAGAATTGAGGATCGGGGAGGTCTGTGTGAAAGTGAGGAGCAACCTGTGCAGCAGTGGGAGCTAAGAAGGAGAAGAAGGAAAGCAGGGAAAAGGCTAAAAAGGATGGAGGCAAATGAGCAGTGCAAATGTGAGGTCCATGACAGGGCCCAAGGGTGGTCTTCACCACATGCCCAGACCGTGGGAAAGGGCACACAGAAGTACAGGGAAGCCGGAGTACCCAGGGAGGATGGACTGGACAGTTACCATGACAATCTCCAGTCTGAGCTTCTATGGACAGAGGAAGGTAGGGAGGAAGAGAGGGGTGGGAGAGGGAAGGCAAACAACAATGACCCCACTGACTGGGTGCCCACCCTGAGTCAGGCCTCCACAAGCATCCTCACGGGCAACCTTGTTTCACCAGTGAGCACCTGAGGCTCTGGGCACAGGAGGACCCAGCTGGAGCCTTCACAGCCCATCTGAGCCCATGGTAGCACCCTTTATCACCAAGCTCCACTCAGTGAGCGAGAGGACTGTAGAGCCCAGCAGCAGACACACAGAGGCGGCCCGGAGAGGAAGGGTGGACTGCAGACTGAAGGATTCTGAGCGCACATGCAGAAGAGGGGCTGGTTGGAGTGGCAGTCAGGCATCCAAGAGAGATTTCCCTGGAGCTGGCCCCATCCCACCTCACCTCACCCCCACCCCACTCCCATCCAGCCGGAGGGTCCAGGCCAGGCAGACCCCATGGCCAGAAGCACCTGGGAGCATCTTCCAGGAGGGGGCAGCAGCGTCCCACAGAAGCCGGCTGCATCTGCTCAGGCCTGGGGCACAGGGCAGGGGACTGCTGCCTCTAGGGGAAGGTGGGTCAGGTGGGTCCCAGAGTGTGGGCTGGGGAAGCCCTGCTTCCTGTGTGCCCTTCCAACCACCTGGGCAGACCTTCTGCATCTGCTGCGCCCCCAGGAGGCCTGAGCATTCTTCCTGGGCCTTGTACCCTTGGGAACAACGCCCCTTACCCCCCAACCCCAAATCATGGGCCTGACTGGCTGCAGGCAGCTGGTGCTCAGGGAATGGGGTCATTACTGTTCGCCTTCTTCCTCCTCTTGTCCTTCTCTCCGTACATGAAACTCAGACTGGAGATTTTCCCCACAATTTTTCAGTCTGTCACTGTCTGGCCTCCCTACACTGCTAGGGGAGCATTTGCCACTCAGTGGGCACGTGGCAAAGACCCTGGCTCAGCTTCATGGACATCAAGCCCATACCTCTTATTATCCTAAGTCACTTACTTTCCCATTTCTTCCATTTTATTCTCCTTATTACCTCCTACTACGGCATAATGCCTCTCCTCATGCTGGTGGAACCCACTGCTGGCTCCCACCTTGAGAAGCAAGACCCCTCTTGCTCAGGCCCCTCCCCACAGGGCCTCCCATTCTGGAGGACACTGGTGGGATGGCCTGCAGCTCCGCAGGGAAGGCCTGGGGCGGAGCCCATCCTGCAGGAGCAGCCATGGAGGAGGCCTCGGCACTGGCTCCGGGCCCTTCCCTGGGCCCTCAGAACCCCAGGGCTTGGAGTAACCAGGTTGCACAAACAGCTCCCCACAGATGGGACTTGAAGAGAACACACAGTATCATTATTTTGCTTAGAAGTAATCTGGTCTTTCTCCTCTGAGCCCCACCCACTAGTTAGTGGGATGGGGAGGATAAACTAAATGTCTAACCCAGTTAAGCTCTGAGCTGATATGTTGCATCCTTCTGATAAAGCTCAGTCTTCAGGAAAACCACTCCTGTCTCTGATAGCCCTGCTCTCCCTGCCTCCGTAGAGGCCAGGGCACATGCAGCAAGGGGGCATTCCCCCCCTCACAGCACTTGGGGCTGTGGGACGTGCACTGTCCCTGGTCTTTGGGGACACGTCCTTGTTTTGCCTGGGTCATGCTTAACCTCCAGGCCTCCGGTATTGAAAGTGTGGCCTGTTCTTCCAGCCTAGGCAACGCTCCTGGTGAGTTTGGTGACTCAGCCTCAGCTGGGCCGTCGCCCCGGCTCTCTCTATTGGCTCTCCAGCCTGTTAACTGGGGTCCACCTTCTCAGAGCAGTAGGCCCCTTGGTGAGCCCGTGGGTGCTCAGCATCTGCACCCCATAGGGCAGAGGGGCCCAGGGAAGCTGAAGCTCAGGCCTCCCCCAGGCTGAACATGCGGGGCTTCTTTTCTGTGGCTGTGCCCTGGGTTCTAAAGGGACAGTTTGTGAAGTGGCTTCTTCCCTGAGTCCCGAGGGTGACAATCCTCTAACATCCCCCAACCCCCTTGCAGGCCCAGAAATAGGGACAGTAGACAACTCGGCTGACCCCTTGGCTCTTCTCTGTCTGTCCCCTTCCTCCTCCTCTATTTTTTTTTTTTTTTTTTTTAAGACTCTCAGGTACAGAAAAAGGGTGAGCTTTTTCTTACTTTTATTTCCTCCTTTTGGACTCTTGTGAGCCCTAAATGACTGGCTTCAATCTCTTACTCTGCATACTGGAGAACTCTGAGCTTTGGGCTTGGTCTTGATGCACTAAGGGAGGAGGAAGAAGAATTTGGAAAATCCCTTCTGCAGCTAATAGTCTGGCTTCTAAGGCTGGAACTTTCTGCGTAATCCTATTTTGAATGACCAAAGCTGAACTTTACCTGGTTCTCTCTTGGAATTCCTTTCCTAACCAATATAAACCTGCACACACACAAGTTCCCCTTCCCCCTTTCTCCTCCTCCTCACTGCACATAGTTGGGCAGAGAGACATCTAGGGTGAACCCAGGACAATGGGAAAGAGAAGCAAAGAGCATATTAGTGCCTTCAGATGAAACCCCCCTCCCCCTCTCTTGCAGCTTTTCTTTTTCTCTTACTGTCTGTAAACCCCAGGTCTGGTCCCTTCTGCTCACTTCTCCAAAGGGGCTGTCAGCAGCATCCCTCTTTCAAGAAACCAGATGGAGACCCTTTGACTTCCCGGCTGCTCTCACCATGTAAGCGCATCCCCTCAGCAGCCTCACCTCCCATCCTGCACCTTCAGGTAAAGCCCAGTCTTGGGCAGATTTCCAGGGGACCACTCCTCTGGTGTTCAGAGCGCCTTCCCCACTTCAGTGCCATGACATGTGCTGTGTTCTCTGCCTGAACTTCCCACCCTCCAGCCCTTTCCTAGGCTCAGCTCACTGTCACCACCCATGGGAAGCCTTTCTTGACTCTTCTAAGTCCATGCGATTTCTCCCCTGATGCTTGAACCACATCGAATCCCTCATGTCCTGCCCTGTACTGCGTTGCCTGGCTGTGTTTGTGCTTCTCTCCCCGCTGCACTGAAATCTCTCTGAAGGTGGTGACGGTGTATCACTCAGCTATAAATCTTCCAAGGGGCTGTGGATGACAAATTGAGTATGATGATTAAAGCAGGTCCAAAGCACATGAACTCAACACAAATGATTTCATTTCTTTGGCTTTAGTTTCCTCATTTGTTAAATAATTGAGTAGGTTTCTGTGATGTCTTAGATCACGTCCATCTCTGACTCTTCTGTGACTTGTGTGCATGTGTGCATGTGCGTGTTCACGCTCACATGTGTGTGTGTGGTAGGCAGGGGTCACTAACTGGGGATGCCAGGTGGAGTATTGGAGCAGCTCAGGCTTTAGATCAGGACACCCTGAGCCCAAGGCTCGGGTACTCACCTCTGGGTGACTCTGAGTTAAATGAAAGCAAGGAGGGTCATTCATCTACTCAATAAACATTGACTGAATGCCTACGAAGTGCATGCATCGGGTTGGTACCTAGAGGGATGTAAATACGATGCATTCCCTCTTTGTAGGAGTGCAGAGTCCATGAGAAGGAGACAAGACTTCAAACAAGTCAGTGTAATCAAGGGTAGAAGTTCTCTGTGGGAACTTCGGGATGTCCAGGACACAGCGGAGACACAAAGGCAAGACAGATGGATCTAGCTGGGAGTGGGATGAGGAAGGCTCCCCCAGAGACGTGAGAACAGAGGGGAGCCCTCCCGGAACTTTTGGGTGGAGGGAGAGCAGCGGTGTGGGGTCCCCTTCTGTCAACATGAGCTCCTTTGACCCAGATTGGCGAGGCCTAGGAATCTTGGCTCCCACATACATCTCTCGAGAGGTGGTCACAGCTGACATTTAGACTGCTGGCCTGGGCCCTGAACCTGTTGGTTGCACACCAGGCCCCAGGCCCTTTCCCGTGGTCAGCGAGTCACCTCCAGTACCTGAGCTGGGCTCTGAAGCCTCTGCTTCCCCTCAGCGATCTCTGCCCCCACTGATCTTTGAGGGAAGAGCCATGCCTGATAAAAGTCAATTCGTTCCCTAAGAAGTGACCTCTCCTCAAACCACCCTCTTTACTGGGCTCAGGGGAGATGTTTTCAGCCCAGAATCTGCAGGAGTTTCTACCAAGGGACAGTCTGAAAAATAGCACTAGCCTGAGGAAGCTGTTCAAACACCATCCATTTCGACACTTGGCAGGATTAGCGAAGCACCTCTTGCCTCGGAGAGTGGGAAAGCTTCCAGAATTAGTCCGCCGGCAGAAAGGGAGGTTGAGCAAACAGGCATATTGTTTTCTCATAGCTGCCTCTCTTGTTAATGTTCGGTCAGCCAGCCGTGCATTTTTGGAGCGTTACATAGGCTTACGCTCAGCCTTCATCAGAGAACAATTAGGATGAGTGTGGGGAGAGGCCAGAGGGTCAGGGACAACAGATGGGCCTCCACTTAAGCAGGTTAGAAGTTCATTGCTCCAGAGGAAGAAGACCCATCTTTGGTGGGGGGACTGAGGGGTTGGGTTGAAAGAGGCAGAATGGAAAGAAGGCACAGGGCCTCTCCTTTCTGAAATACCCCTTTGGGATGAGTCCCTCTATCTTGGGCAGTTGATTTAGTTTTCCATAAAGAATCATCGGCAGCTCTGGCAACATCAAGAAGCCAGGGGCCTGGTGCCACACTAAAATAGCAGCATCGCTGTGTTTCCAGTGGAGGGATTACTCCTTGGTGAGCCAGAGAGCTTTGGAACATCATTTGGAAGCAAAACCACATTTAAAAAAAAATTTTTTTTTAAAGGGAACTTTGCATGCAATGAAGTCAGGGCTTAACTCTTGAGAGGAAGTAGTACAGGGCCTTTGCTGATGGAACCCATGCTCCTGGGTGCAGGGTGAGTTTCATTTGGTATAAGGTCAGCTAAGGTGCCTATAATAAGGGTGGATAGAGGATACTGTCTCCCAGAGGGGTTGGTTAGAGGTGAAAGTGCTGGCAGGTTGGCAGAAAAGGCCAAAACGTGAAAAGAGAATAGTATGAGTTAGCCTCTGCTGCATCACGCACTACTCCGCAGCTCAGTGGCTGAAAACCACCACCATTTATGTAGTCATGGCTTTGAGGGGCAGCTGCTGGGCCTGGGCTCAGCTGGCTGGTTCTTCTGCTCAGCTCACCTGGGGTCACTTGGCCACAATCATTTGGCAGCTCATAATGGGGTGGGTAGTCCAAGGTAACCTTACTTACTTTTCCAGCAACTGATGCCGGCCATTAGCTGGGCCCTGCATCTCCACAGGTGAGCCTCGCTTCTTCACAAGGTGGCTGCGTTCCAAAGGCGGCAAAAGAGGGGAAAAGGCTCAACTTACAATCATTTTTCCAGTCTCTGCTTGTGTTGCATTTGCTGTCCTATTAGCAAAAACTAGTTTCATGGCCAAGCTCCCAGCCAGTGTGGGAGGGGACGGCACCAGGGTGTGGATACAGGAAGGGAGCCCTGGCTCCATCGGGAGCCATTACTGTAACTGTCTTCCCACAAGAAGGAAGTGGATCTGAGAGGGAACCAATCACCCTGACCTCAGTGGGACGCAAACATGCGCGTCAGAGTACACATGAGCGCAAGCCGGGGGAAGAGAGACCAGAGAATCATCTTGTGGGGTTTTGGGGACAAACTGGCTATTTCCTGGGGATGTTGGAGTAAGGAGACACTTGGATTAGTAAGACTCAAATAACTCAAGTGGGCGTCATTTTTAGCATCTCATAAAATTTTATAACATCCTCTCCTCAATATTTATATATATAGCCAACTAAATATAACCTGAGGTTCTCCAGGCCTCCCAGCCTATGGGAAGATGGCGGTGTAGCCATAGAATCTAAATGCGAAAAGAGACACCACTTCCAGTTTCTACAACAGAGGAAATTTCTAAGGTTTCTAGCACCTTTGAGTACTGAAGAGTACCATCTGCTGTTGAGTGGTCCCAAGATTGAGTTTAGGGAGTATCTAAAAATAATCATGACCAGTGTGCTATTTCATGACACCGTATTGTTTTCCAAGGACTGCTGTGGTTTGAAGATGAGCACACTGAAGGATAGCCCTGGAGAGGATATCTGGCCCGAGGATCTGGAGGTGATTTAGCATTGTGGTTGAGAGCACAAATTTTGGCACTGGGCACAGCCTTGGGAAAGGAATTTTCCGTATGCACACAAAGCTGCATTGTAGTTGGGAGTATGGGTGATGCCAGCACAAGACTCACGGCCAAGCCAGGCCAACCCTGTAGGATCTTAGCAGCAATATGGATCTGGAGAGCAGGGAGGGGCCAGGAAGGCAGAGAGACCAGTCATTGCAACAGTCCCTGTGAAAGGTGATGGGTGAAGACCATCCAGTGCTGGGTCAAGGTTTCCTGCACAGTCATTGCAACAGTCCCTGTGAAAGGTGGTGGGTGAAGACCATCCAGTGCTGGGTCAAGGTTTCCTGCACAGCTGTTGGAAATAAGTCAGCATGTTGTTCGAAGAAGACTGTCTTCCTGGTTCTCCTAGTTTCTGTCCTTCCAGTCTGGCTGGACTGTGCCCTGTGCTCTCCAATAACCAGAGTCTGATCCTGAAGGTTGGGACCTCAAGCTGCTTTATCCTGGGTGCCTGAGCATAGTAGGAGCTCAATAAACACTTGCTGAATGCATGAACAAGCCAAATGGATTCTTTAAAATATCTATTATTAGTTTTATTTCCACAAAATCCTTCTTGCCATTACTGTGTCCGCACAGTACAAGGTTACACATGCTGGTTCATTTCACTTAAAAATACTTTCCTAATACCAAGAAAACAATATTACAGAAAGATTAGAAATTGAAGGAGAAAAAAGTGATCCATAATTGCTACTCTCAAAGCAGCAGTTATCATGCTGCCTGCTTTCTTCACATCTTTGCTCAAATGCTTATATAATTTTAGTCATTTGCATTTAATATACATCCATTCTAATTTGTTTCTTCTTCTTCTTCTCCTTTACAACAGAACATTATACCATAAGTATTCTTTGTTGCTTCCTAATCTCCATAATTATCGTGCATGACTGCACTGCATAGTCTTAAAGTCAGGGCTTCACAAATTCAATTCCTGCCTCATCAGTGTCCCTTCTCCATGGTCTGTGTTACCAGTGTACACATGCAGAAATGTCTTCCATCTTCCAGCAAAGCTCTCCCTTCCCATACAGCTCCTCTGGACTCTACCCCCCATCTCTGCTTCCTTTCACGGCAGAACTTCCTACAAGGGCCACTGGTCTCCCATTCATAGCTTCCCATTCTTCCCCCTCTTCCCACTTCACTCGAGCTCTTGTTCCCAATGGTTCCACAAGCTGCTCTCATTCAGTCAATAGTGACCTGAATGATGCTAAATCGAATGGCCGTTTCCCAGACTTCACCTTACTTGACTTAACAAAAGCATTCAACGTTCTTACATGACAACCCTGCAGTCCTCTTTCTTGAATCTCTTTCTTCTCTTGAATTCCAAGAGAATTCCTCTCATATGCCTGAGTGCTCCTTCTCAGGCTCTTCAAATTCCAAATGTTGGCATGTTTGAGAGTCGAGCCCACAGAGCTTGTCTTGCCCCTATCCCTACTCACTTCGTTGCTGCCTCATCCTCCCTCCTGCAGTCTCTGTGCCCCCAAGAACTCTCAATTCTGCATCTGCAGCCCAGGCTTTCCCTCTGAACTGCAGTCTCTTATAACCAACTGCCCACTTGCCATCGCCACCTGGATCACTAATAGACATCACAACCATAATGTGTCCAAAAATTAAACTCCTAGCCTCCCCTCCTCACCGTCCTCTCCCATCTCAGTTTTCTCATCACAGTGACTGAAAATTTGATCTTCCCAGTTACTCAGACCCAGACTTGGTCTGAGTAACTGGGTCTTGGCATCATCTTTGATTTTTCTTTTTCTTTCCCACTTTACATCCAATCTGTCAATGAATCCAATGGCACGACCCAAAAATATATGTAACCTTGAATGCTTCTTGTCCCCTGCGCTGGTCATGGGCCCCATCCTATCCCATCTGAATCACCTCACAGGCATCCTAACTTCATCTAGCTCGGACCTACAGTTGGTTCTCAGTGCAGCAGCCAGATTGAGTTCCTGTTAATCTAAGTCATAGCACATCATTCCTCTGCTCTGAATGTTCCAGTATCATGCTGTCTTAGTCCATTGGGGCTGCTGTAACAAAATACAGCAAGCTGGGTGGCTTACCAGTGCCCAAAATTTATTTCTTACCATTCCAAAGGCTTGATGTTGAAGATGAGGGTGCCAACCTGCTCAAGGGATGGACCATTCTGGGTCACAGACTTGTCACTGTAGCTGTACATGGTGGCAGGGGCAAGGAAGCTCTCTGTGGCCTCTTTTATAAGGGGGTTCCTGTCCTTCATTAGGGCTCTGCTCTCATGACCTAATCACCTCTCAAAGGCCTCACCTCCTGACACTGTTTCCTTGAGGGTTAGGAGTTAACATATGAATTTGGAGGGGACACAGACATTTAGACTGTAGCACATACCATTGCACACAGAATGAGAGCCAAAGTCCTCACTACGCCTGATACCCACCCCTGTCCTCGTCTCCTGCTCTATGCCTAGCTTACCCCACAGCACTTAAACCGGCCTCCTCCCTGCCCATCAAATGCCATGCTTCTACCACAGGACCTTGGAACTTGCTGATTGCTCTGTCTGGAGTGCTCTTTCCAGAGATATCTGACCTTCCATCTCCTTCCAGTATTTGCTCAAACTCAAGACTTTCCCTGACTTCCCTAGTGAGAAATGCAGCCCAGTCCCTTGCAATCCCATTTCTCTTGCTTTATGTTTCTCCAAATCATCCACCACATAATTTATTCATTCTTTTTTTTTTTTTTTGTATTGTGGGCCTCTCCCCACTTGATTATAAGATCCCTGAGGACAGAGATTCTCATCCTTTTCTTTCCGTTGCTATATGCCCACTGTCTAGAACAGTGTCTGACAGATATTTACTGAATAAATTAATCTGGAATCTAGCATCTGAGCAGTAAAAGTCTCGCGTATGATGTGAGAAAGCAGAGCACGATAATGGGGAGCCTCTGGTGTCCGCCCATCACACAGCAATCCCACCGTCTCTGGCTGTCCATGTGACACTACCGTGAGCCACTTCGGGGCCAAGACTGTTTGATCACCCCTGCATTCTTTTGTTCCAGCTCTCTTGAGGTATAGTTGACAGATAAAACTGTGATATATTGCAAATGTACATCATGATGATTTGATATTCATATACCATCCCCATACTGTTACCATCCGCACCACGGCCTGCAACATACAAGTTGCTTATTAAATATTTGTTGAGTTTGTTAAAAAGCAAGGAAAGGGCTTCTGAACCTAGAGTCTGAAAGCACCCATAGCCAGCTGAATTCATCTCTTTTCCCAGTTTCACCTTGGGCTAGCTGTATACTAAGTATATTCACTTATTTACTTAAGCGGTCAACAAATGCAACATTGCAAAATCACGTGATTGTTACTATTGTAAACAGTGTTTCTCTAAAAGAAAACCAAAGACTGTCTCCCTAATGCTTTCCCTAGACGTGTTTTTGTTCCAGACAAAAACTTCAGTGCCCCATCCAATCAGCACTCTTTTCAAATGCTCGACGTCTGGCCAAGCACAGGGCCTTTTTTAGCTCCCCATACCCGGCTCCAGAATTTTGGAACGCATTTCCCTGCCAAAAGCCCTCCCTCCACCCCCGAAGTGCACTGCCGGCCACTCACCACCACAGCAGATGTGTGGTCACACACAATCAAGTGCGTGCTGGCCATGAGTGGACAGACGGCAGGAAGTATGCACAAGTGAGCCAACGAGCAAACAGTGGAAACCAGAGTGGGGAGATGGCTGTGCCCGTCCCAACCACTCGCAGGAGGCTGAACTTGCTGGCTTTCTTCATTCCCTCATATTTCACATAGCCGTGCTAACTGTCCAGCTAGTGTTATAATTGCTGTTTTATACAGGAGACACTGACAGATGGACTGAGAAGCTCACCCCACCCGGCACCGCTAGGCAGCCATCACTGCCATCCATCTCCAGAACTGCGCCTCATCCCACATTGAAACTGAACCCATTAAACACCCATTAAACGCCCCATCCCCTGCTCCCTGGAGCCCCGGGTGAGCATCATTCTACTTTCTGTTTCTACAATTTGACTACTCTAGGTACCTATATTAGTGGGACCGTACAATGTTTGTTCTGTTTTGTCTGGGTTTTTTTTTCACTTAGCATAATGTCCTCAGGGCTCCTCCATGTAGTAATGGGTCAGAATTCCCTTCCTTTTTAAGGCTAGATAATATGCCATTGCATGGGCATATGACATTTCGTTCACCCATCCCTCTGTTAATGTTTCCATTTTGGGGCTATGGTGAATAGTGACACCATGTACCAGTATCCGTCCAGGTCCCTGTTTTCTGTTATTTTTCTCCTGGTGTCTCTTTATGTTACATGGTCCTTGGGCACAAGAGTCAGCTCAGAGGTGTCCCTCACCCCTCTTTCTGAAGAACTCTTATACATCCATCAAGACTGATTTTGCAGGCCCTCTCCTATTCCATCCAGCAGAAGTGGCCCCGCCCTCCTTGGCAGTTCCTCACTACACTCTCTTACTCTTCCTTCATTAAACCACAGTCTCTTGTGCCACCGCCTTCCTAACTTACTGAACTATAGGCAATTGAGCAAAAAGGGAGCTTACCTCGTTCACCTTTCTCCTCCAGATGGCATGCCTAGCCCCTGTCAGAGTGCCATAAATATTTGAGAACAAACATTTTAAGGACTGCCTGTGTTCTGCAGGCCAAGCCTTTGTGGGGGACTCAAAGAATATTAGTCATCATTGACTTTTATTGTCGGTTTGTACCAGGGAAAGATCCAACACAGAGATCTGACTTCAGAAATACTTTCTAGCTGCCCCAGGGTCCTTGTGGCCGTGGGGTCTCTGAGGAGGTGACTCACCGTGGTTAAACATCCTGACACGCTCCTCTACCTACACAGCCCCGGTGGGAGGGCTCGAGCCAGCCGAACTTTGCTTCACACCTCCAACCTGGCTGACTCACACCTTTCTGCTTGTGCCCAGGGCTGAAGACCTGGGGAGCAGAGTGAGTTTCAGAGTTGGAATGAACTCTCAACTTCAGGGTTTAAAAACATTTTCTCATCTCTTTCAAGAACCACTCTCTTACAGGCAAAAGCAATGCAGCAGTTGCAGGAGAGCCACGGGAAACCTAAAAGACAGGTCTTAGCCCCGCAGCCACCCCCCAGTTCCGCCTGGTCCTGGCTCTGCTCCCTTGCCATAGGCGAGACCTTTCCCTCCCCAGTGTCCCAGTGTGTGCCCTTGGCCTTTTTCCTTGCCTAAGACCTTGGCTGTCAAAAAGGAGAAAGCATTCCGCCTGCCTTGGATGATGATCTCTCCGACACATCAGAATGCATGGCACTCATGTGCTCACCCTCTCATTCATTTGCTCAGCCTTTTGTTCTCACACTGGAGGCATGTAGCTATCTACTCACACTGCAGAGGGGCGAGCAGTGGGGCCAAGCGCCCTCCCTTAACTGAGGAAGCACATGCTCCCATGGGTGCAAACACCTTTGAAGACATTTCATTCCCTTTGTAGTAAAGTTCAAGTGCCATAATGCAGCCCACTTTGGGTCTGGGGTCAAGGACAAGGACTTTTGACTGGACTCCTTGGGTAACTTAACTCCTCCCCATGTTGTATTTAACCTCTAAAATATTAGGACCAACCCCATAGTCACACTTCAGCCAGCAAAGAGTACCTGAGCTGCTCTTCCTTGTATCCTGTCTGCGCCTTCCCAGCTCCTTGAGCTTTGTGATTTCTCTGTGTCCTTTCCACACCAGTCCACGGCATGCCACCTCTTTGGTGTCAGTCACTGTTTACGTTATCAATTGCCAGATGGGGGGCAGAAAGGACTAGTGGTCTTGCAGGTGGAGGAGGAGTAATTTTTTAAGATGAACATCTGGTCTGATTACGGAATCTCTTTGAAAATCATTCCAGGTATGTCTCTAGATGCATAAGTAAATCAGCCAGCAGAGTTTGAGACCCTAAGCATGACATAAACAGAGGGTCCTCTTAAGTTATGTTACAACAAGTTTCAATTCCCTTAGCCTTGAAGGCAACCACTCCAGAATGTCTGGGGCTAGGGGTGGAGAGCGCGTAAGGAGCAAGGAGAGAAGAAAAGCCCATCCCCTCCACAGTGAAGATAAAGTGAAGGGAGACGGTTCACCTAGGAGACCAGTGTAGGTGTCATGAGACCATGACTTGAGGCAGTGGCCCATGGCTTTTGGTCTAGATACCTGGGTGGCTGGATTAGAAAAACTAGACTAGGTTTCAGGACAAGGAGCTTACCAGTAGGGCTGTGCTGAGTCTGGGACAGCATCATCCACTCTCACCTGTTTCCTACCAGGGCATGTACACTTGCTTTCTTTCCCCGCAGGTCTGTTTTCTGCATTGTATACTTGAAGGCAAACTAATCAGATCTGATCAGGGGCTTCTCCATTCTCAAAACTATATAGTCCGAAGTCCTCCATGTGACCTGCGGCACCTCACCCGGGTTGGCCCCGCCACTCTCCAGTCTGTTTGTTCACAGACAGTCTGTCTTTGCTGACAGACAGTGAACTCGGTGAGGGCAGGGAGTGTGTCTGTCTTGTTCTTGACTTTATCTGCAATGCCTGCTGCATAGCTGATTCCAGAAAGAGAGGTTAGGGGAGGGAGAGAGGAAGGGGAAGAAAGTAAGGGGGAGGGAGAAGGAAGAGAGGGAAAAGGAGGAGGAGGAGAAGAAGAGGAAGAAGAAGGTGGAGGAGAAGAAGAGAAAAGGAGGGAAGGAGGGGGAAGAGGAGATTTTAGAATATAGTTTAGCTATAAATTTGGAAGCATTAGCATAAAGAGGGTAGGTGAAGAAACAGAAGTAAGTCAGTTTACAGATAGTGAGACGAGGTGATGGCCAGGAATGAAAACTTAGGATACAAGGACATGTCCAGTGGCCACATGAGTGAGGAAAGGTAAGCAACCCTGAAGGAGGTTGGCAGAGAAGGAGCTACTAGTGCCATAGGTGGAGGACCAGCAAAGAGTTTAAGGCCACAGAAAGGAGCGTCAAATGCTACAAGAGATACCATATGAGGAGGACCGGCAAGGGGCCATGCTTACAGGTGATATAGGGACAGAAAAACAAGTGAAACGACATGAAGAAGAGGTGGCCAGGCCACTGCAGAGCATGGGACAGTCACAAGACAATCAGGATGGCTTCTTAAAACAATAATGAATATCATTTTTTAGAGGAAGTCTTGGATTAAAAGAGCCTAAAGAGACTCAGCCACAGTGCATTGGATTGGATCTTGGCTCAGAAAAAATAAAGACTAGAGTCAGCTGCACATCTGGAGGAAGAGCCTTCCAGGAGGGGGCGCTGTCCCTGGGAAGGCCTCGCAGGCGCCCCTGCCTGGGCTCGTCGAGGAAGCGCAGGGAGCCCCTTGTGGCTGCAGGTGGAGCGTGTGTTGCAAAGAGAGTAGAACATGTAGGGTCGTTGTAGAGACTGTGGACTTGACTCATTTTCCAGCTTGTTAAGTGGGAAATAGCTATTTGACACTGAAGTGGAGATGCTGTGTAGGCAGTTGGATACACAAGTCTGAAAGTCAGGGCAGAAGCTAGGAGAGGAGATAAAAATTTGGGAGGTGTTGGCATGTGAGATGATTCCAAAGCTGTAGACTAAATGAGATCACCAAAGGAATGAGTATAAACAGAAGGTCCGAGGAGTGCACTTTAGGATGCTCTGAGGCAAGAAGTCAAGAGAGAGGAGGCACCAGCCAGTGCGGAGGAGGAGAACCCAGAGAAAGCCAAGTAGGGACAATGTATCCACGGTGAAGTGCCGCTCCCCTGCTGCCGGTGGGTCATTATGAGGCCGGAGACCTGAGTTTATCCACATCGAGGGAAAGCTGACCTTGACCTCAGCAGGGTGGTTTTGCTGGAGTCAGGTGGGCAAAGGCCTACTGGATGGGTTGCAGGAGAAATTAGGAGGGGCATCACGGGAAGCCGTGAGTACAGACAATTGAAACAGAGGTAGAGAGATGGAGTCACAGCCAAAGGAGAAGTAGGGTCAAGAGAAGATTTTGGTTTTGGAGTCTTTTTTTTTCCATTTTTGTTTCAATTTTTGAAGAAAAGAGAGCTGGCCCATATGCTGGTGGGGCTCAGTGTGAATGAGTGAGTAGCTTAGTGAGGATGTGGAACTGAGTGAGGGTTCTCTGCCACATGGGAATTTGAGCATATTGATAAACTGAGTCCCAGGAGATGGGGTATACGCCAGGAGAGGAGGTAACAGAGAGGCCCCCTGCCTCCACTGGCTGTGTCCTACCCTCCTGTTGACACCGGAGTTGGCTTTGCCTGGAGCCCAGTTATGACAAAGATACAAATTCTCAGGCCATGGCCCCATGAAGTCTGGCCTCAGGGCTGCAGCCCATTTGGAAAACGTTTTAATTTCATTTGTGTGTTTTTTCAATTTGATTATTAAGTGCTGTTTGCACATGGCCGGGGCGGGGGGGGAGGTTTGGGGGGAGGCCTGTTTTTATTCGCTGAGCCCCCTTCCTCCCTGGCCTGCGTGCCTCCCTGGTGAGTAATGGGGAGGCTGCTTTTCTGGAACACAAGGGAAAACTTCCAGCAAATTGCAAAAGCATGTTTCTTCCTTGAAAAATCCTTTCACACTTGTTTTTTACTCCGTTTGTAAAGTTCATGAAAAGCCTCCATAAAAGTACTTTAAAAGGCCTTAACTTTCTTTGTTCTTCACGTCAAACTTTCTTTTTCTCTCTTAAGGGGGTAGGTAATTTAAAGGAGTAATAAACAAAACATAAAGCGGGAGGGGTGAGCGGTGTGATGAAGGAAATGAAACAGACTATAGAAATGGCAGGGTGTGCAGGTTGGAGGTGCAGGGAGGGGGGGAATTCCATCTGCATTTTCAGGGGTGACAACCTTGCACTTCCCCACAGCCTGCTAGATTTGTTTCTAAAGTTCTTAACGTTTAACAAAGGGCGATGGCATCAGGGCCCAGAGAAAGAGCAAAATCCCAAGGGCTCAGAAAGAGCCACAGATCCTTTTAGGTACATTTCAGAGGCCTGAGATCTGAGGAGAGCAGGAGATGGGAAATGGGACCCAGTGTTGCCTGTGGTGGAGAGTCAGCCAAGGAGACTCCTGCTGAAAGCCAGAGTGTGGTGTCATCTGGGCAGAGAAGTACAGACAGCTCTTTAAAGGGGAGCAGGGCCATATAAGGGGTGCCCTTTGCAGAGAGAGAGCCTTCTCATGTCTGCATGTGGGCCCCCTGGAGGAAGGAGCAGAGGGGTAGGGGTTCTGGGGGCAGCTCACGGGGCAAGCTGAGGAAGCCCTGTGGGGGCTTAGCAACAGCGCTCAGTACTGGGAACTGAGCCTTAGCCAGGTATGGGCCTGATCTGGCTACTGGGACCTGCTGGTCCCCAGCATCCAAGTCCACGTAGGGCTGCCTGTCTGACATCTCTGCCACAGCCTTCTTGGCTCCAAGGTTTGCAAAGCCATGATGGCTCCCCCACTCCCCCCCACCGCCGCCCCACCACTGTTTCCGTCTCTGTGACACCCACTCCCCTCTCTCACCACCGAAAGGACTCCTAAGAAGAGATGAAGAAGAGGCAGGAGGCTGCATTTTGACAAGGGACTCAGATAGAAAAATAGCATTTATTTCCTGGGGGACTGAAGACATGGAGGATGGGTAGAAAGGGGCACAAATGAAAGGCCTTTCCCAGCCTTTGAAATTCTGGGGTAGACACTGTCCTCTGAAGCTGCCGTGCCCCTGTGCCTTCCGAGTCCTGGAACTAGCTCCTGTGGCCAGCTGCCCAGCCTCCATGAGGGGTGTCTGCCTGGGGTCCTGGGATGTTCCTTGCACTGGCCACCTAAGTGACAGGCAAAAGGAACCTTAAATCTCTCAGGAGCCTTGGAAGAAGTAGCAGGCCTCCCGCCCCTGCTCTGCCCCTCCCTGGGGCTGGGCTGGGCAGAAGGCCCTGCTGCTGAGGAAGCTGCCCCGCAGGCTCTCTGGCCAGCCTGACACTGCCCACCTCTTCCTCTCCCCAGCTGGCCCATTGCTTCCTCTCTGTTCCTCCTTCTCTTTGTCCTCTCTTTCTCTTCCCCTTTCTACCCCTCTGAACTTCGGATTCCCCCTCTCCTTCCGATTCCCTTTGGCAGAAGGCCGGGAGAAATCAGGAGGTGGCCTCGGTGTCCCCAGCATGGGACCGGTTTCCTGCTGAGTTGCGGTTTCCCCAAAGGCCTCTCCCTGCACCTTACACTTGGGCTTCCCCCCAAAACACCCTCACAGGCATTCAGGGGAGGGTGGGACAGTAACCATGTTTTCCTTTGTGCCAGCTTCAGGTGTAACCCCAACCCAGAGACCCTGCTTCTGCCAATGTCCAATTCTATATTTATTTCCATTTTGCAAATGGAGAAATGGAGGCTTGGGAGAGACCGACTTACTCACTCTCCTGAGCTTCTGCTGCCATCATTGTAACCAACTAAGGGACCACTTGCTAAATACATCAACTCCATCTTCTTCTTAGGAAAGGTCTAGTCAACATGGTCACACCAGTGTTATTAACTTCAGTTCTCTGACTCTCCCACCTTCCTCACCCTCTCATTGAGATGCCAGCTTCCACTGTCTCATCCCTTACTCCAATTTAGGATAAGCTTTGTGTGTTGTGGCTGTTTTCACCCCAGGCTTCACCAAGACCTGCCGGGAGTGAGCTTGCCTGTGTTTTGGCACAGCCCCCAGCTCCTCAAGCTTCCCCCGGCAGCCACTTGAACGCACAGTGCATTTGTATGTGCAGCAGAGTTGTTTCAGCTTTGCAAACTCAAGACCATCAGCCCCTTTGCAGGGGCTCTGCTCCCTTGATTAAGCTGGGGTGTGGGGAGCCTAATAAAGAAGTTGTATTAAATGCAAAGAACATCATCCCTTTCAAAGGGCCTAGTGGAGAAGTCTGAGCCCAATCCCTATGATTATTCCTCTGAACTAACTGGTCCCTTCCGGGGGGTTGAGTGAAGGCAGAGTTTGTCCAAGCAGCCAGAAAAGCTGTCCCCTCTTGGCCTGTGGAAGGCTCTTTTTGGGGCATGCTGGTTCATATGCATGCTGATAGCTGTTTTGTATCTGGGCTGATGGGCTTGATGGAGCGGTTGCCACACAGCCAGCACACGCAGCACAGCAGGGTTAGCAGGGAGTGTTTATGGGGCCCACCGCTAATGATTCCCATTTATGGAACATGTGTGGAGCAGCTGAGTGGGGCCGGTGAAGACAGGACATCAATAAGACCTGCGTTTTGCAGCCCGGCTGCATGCACGGGCTTTCCCAGGCAGCTGCAAGGATGGTTCTCACACAAGCTTCTGAGGGAATCCTAGGCTCCCAGGAATTCAGGCCTTTCAGTGCGAACAGGGATGGCTTTGCTAGGGAAGCTGCTGGCCAGATTGATTGGATGAGGACAATGGTACAATGATTGCTGTTATAGGGGAAAAAGTTAGCGTTTACTGCTCGCTCGTCTCCTGTAGGACATCGTGGAAAGCAGGCACGTAGATTTTTTTTCTCTCATTTAATCCTCAAACAAGCCTATGAAGTTGATACTTTGTTTGTTTGTTTGTTTAATCTTTATTGTACAGAGGAAGGAATGGGCTCTGAGAGATGGAGTATTTTGCCCAAGGCTGCAGAGCTCAGATTAAACCCCGGTCTAACTCTAGGGGGCAGCTCTGCAGGTGCAGAGAGGTGCACTGTGGAAGCTGACTTGCCTTTAGATCACAGTTGGGCAGGATGGCACGGCAGTTAAAAACACGCATTTTGGTATTCGAGGGACCTAGATTTAAGCTCCAGCTCTGCCACTTACACGAACCCCTAAGCCTCAGTCTCCCCACTAGAAGTGGGGATAGTAGTAACACTACCAGTAGGGTGTGGAAAGCCTTAGCCCAGTGCGCACCCCAGAATAAGCCCCCAGTGAGTGTGTAACACATTGCACACACACCAACACCCACCCCTCTGTGGTCAGTGGAACCGTGCATCTGAGTGTGGACCCAAGAGGCAGAGCTCACGGGCTGGAGCTCTGCTTCTGAGACTTTCCAGTTCTGAGCCCTGATACAAGTCACACAACCGGCTCTGAGCCTTAGTTTCCTCTCAGTGGAGTGGGACGATAACAGGACTGATGGTAATAGGACCGATAACAGCAGGGCTGCCGAGGACCACACAGAGTGGGTGTGAGGAACCCATTTTACATCTTCCCAGACACGTGGAAATGCTGCGTGTTGCCTTCGGAAACCCTGGCTGGAGTTGCCCCCTTTGAGCACAGCCGCCCTGCACATGGCACGTAGTTATGAGCAGCAGAGGAAACAGAAACCCGACCTTCAAAGTTCTTGTGCGCTCCAGGGGGAAGATGGGACCAACAAAAATAAAGCATTCATTAAAAACAAAAATGACATGTCCATATACACACATACTTGCAGATAATCACTTGCAGCCATGCGGAGACTCGCACAGGGGCTGCGGGATTTTGCTGGAGAGCTTGGGAAGACATCTGGGAAGGGTTCTGGTAGGAGGGGGATGTTGGGCAGAGGAAGGAGGTTCCCCCTAGAGTGGGAACTCGGGTTCATTTTTTTCTCATCTTGTATTCCCTGCATTCCGCACACAGTAGGTGCTCAACGCGTGCTTGCTGAATGAGAACAGGAAGTGGAGAGGGGGTTCCAGGCAGGGGAAGTGAGCAGACCTTGCGGTGGTGACTCAGAGGCCAGGCAGGCGCTGCACTGAATGCTGAAGGCATGACTTTATTCTCTTCAGTGTTTTCTGCCAGGGCTTGGCCCTTAACAAGACCAGAGAAAGAGAGAGTGAGAGAGAGGCAGCTTTCTGTGTAGGCAGTGCTGTTAAATTCCACTTTCTTTTAAAAAAAATATTTTATTTTATTTTTAGAGCGAGGGGCAGGAAGTGAGAAAGAGAGGGAGAGAAACATCAATGAGTGGGTGCTTCTAGCACACCCTGCACTGGGGACCTGGCCCACAACCCAGGCATGTGCCCTGGCTGAGAGTCGAACTGGTGAATCTTTGGTTTGCAGGCTAGCACTCAATCTACTGAGCCACACCAGCTGGGGCAAATTCCACTTTCATGTATACTTTACACACACACACACACACACTCATGACATTGGACCCCAGCGTGAGGCTGCTGAAAAGCTTTCCAGGGGGCACAGACACTTTGGATTGCTGTTCCCCCTTCTTCGTCGCTTACAGCACCCTAACTTTGTTCAAGGGCCCTTCCTCGGAGATGGTTATTATGGTGGCTCCGTAGTGTGTCTGCTGGGCTAGGCTGCAGTGTGTTTCCCAGAATCCCCTCCTGCACATTTGCACTTGGAGAGCAGATGTCAAGCTCTGAAGGCTGGGGCAGTCACCATGCTCGTCTTGTCAGGAAGAGGTGGTGAAGCCTGCAACTGCTTCACCTCTACATGGATCCTTCTCTGGCTACTCCAGTGCCTTGGAGATCTCTGGTCTCAGTGACAAAGGGAGCCAGCTTCTCCTGCAGGACATCAAAACTGGGGGCTGTGAGAACCAACCCAGGTTCCAGGTCATCCTCGTGGGGTCCAGCTTGCTCTCTCCCACTTTACACCCACTTTCCCTTCCCCACCTCCTTCCCTGTGGACTTTGAAGCTGCAGCATCGGATGCAAAGATGGCCAGCGGAGACGGCGTAACTATCTCTCACAACCGCAGAAGGTCAAACCCTGGAGCAAATCCAATTGCAGATTTCTGTGGAGAACCACTTTCTGTTTCTCAGGACCATTGAATCCTGACAGATGTAGATACTATATTCCCAGGTCAGGAGTGAATCCCAGTTGGTCTGAGCCAATCACAGTGTTCCCAGTATCCTTGCTAGTCATGGGTCGAGGTGTAGACATGTGATCCTGTTCCAGCCATTGAAGGGAACTCCAGTTGTGGGCTTCCAGTAAAGGCACCCTTGATCTCAGAAAGGGACACACAGAAAAGATAGTGCTCTTCTATTGGATGTTGTATCTGGGTTTCATGGTTGGAACTGAGGCAGCCATTGTAACCACGTTGGGGTGTTAGCTAAAAACCACGACAGAGAGTAAACACAGAAAAAACCTTGGTCCTTGATAATGTAATTGAGCTGATGAATTAACCTTAGAAGCTGCCTAACCCTGGAATTCCAGTTGTGTAAGGTAGTACATTTTCTTATTGCTTAAGCCAGTTGAGGCAGGGTTTCTGTTTCTTGTGGCCAAAAACATCCTAGTCCAATTCCTACCCCTAAAGAAGCCTCCGACTTTCTTCTTGCAGTGGATCGCAACTTTCCCACCTACTAGGACCTTCTCCAAAAGGCCAGTGGTCAGCTTGGAATGAACCTGGTATCTGGCTTCCTCACACTTGGTCTTCTCCTCAGAGAAAATAGAAGAACACCCCAGCAATCAACTGAGGATTTAAAAGTGAACAATAGAATTTAAGACTACTAAAATGGTTTCCAGATTATAGCTCAAGGAAAAAAGGATGAGGCTATAATTATGGTAATTATGCTAATCAGGTCTATCAGTCAGATGCAACGAATAGAAAGCCTAGTTCCCAAGGGCTATAGCATCATGCCTGCTCTCTGCCTCTCCTCTCTCAGCTCTCCACTCACCCTTTTGCTCGATGATGCTGGGATGGTGCTCTCCAAGCCCCATTTCACAGACTTCCTGCCAGCCGGCTTTCTGTGAGGTTCTGCCAATAGGAGGCTCTAGCTGGAGACTGGGAAGCAGGAGAAGAGAAAAAGGACATCATTCCTGGTTGTGTTTCTTCAACGAGAGTAAACAGTGGGCCTCACTTCCCAGCTCCTTTTGGCACTCTCAGCGCACCCTCACTGTGCCCCTGCAGAAGGACTGGAGCCTACCATCAGCTATGGTCCATCGGAAGGTGGGCACCCAGTTGTATATGTTTTCTCATGTAACCAAGCAAACCAGGGCCTGTCCATGCATCACCTTGATGCATGACCCAACAATTAGTATTGAAGGAAATAAGTTTTTGTTTACAGGGTTCCAACCTTGCGGGGGCGAGGCTGGGAGCACTCCTGCTCAGAGCCCTGTTCTCCCGTGAGACCCAGCGCTTCCCTTGCTCCTCATCAGGCTATAAGCCAAAAGAATGCCCCGAAGTTCCCCATATCCTTATTTGTCCTTAAACCAGCTGCATTCCCCAGTTCTCCATCCCCTCTGGAGTCTGCATTTATGGGTTTCAGAGTTGCCATCTTCTCACAGCGGCTCTCTCCTTCAGCATCTGGGGTACGTTGTCCTCTGTCTCCATGCGGTAGTCCAGGAAAACAGGCCCATGTTACACTGGATCTTAGTAGAGTGCAGGAAGGCACAGGTCCCAAGAAAGTGGCTTCTCTCTACATCCTTCATACAAGCAAAAGTCTACAGTCTCAGCATTCCCACCACAGTCCAGCATTCCAGGCATCTCCCACTAATCCGTGCTTGGTTTGACAGGTCCCCACACAGCTCCGTCGGCTCTCTCTTTACACCCTTTCCTCAGCCCGCATGGCTGCCTTCCTCACTACCCAAGGGCACAGGGCAGAAGTCTGACTCCTGGCCGGCACAGCTTCTACCTTACACACCAATCCTCATGGCGGAATCCTGACTACAAACTACATAGCTGCTGACTGCTTTCTCCCTCACACCTCAGAGCCGAATCCCCCTACATCATGGCTTCTTCCTCACGGCTCCCCGCCTCATGACTGCTACCTACCCTCTCAGCCCTCATGGCAGACCAGCCCCTTCTCTTTTAGCCCATCTTGATTTTAAATGCTGACCCGGAGCTTCCTACATGTCCTCATATCGGCCGCTCCTACAATGAGCTGCTTTTGCCAGTTCCCCCTTATCTTTTACCTCCTTTCTGTTGCCATCCTCAGTCAGGGCAAGAGTTCCCCATGATGCAGGACCTCTGGGCACTTGCCCCCCTGCCTCTCTTGCAGGTACTGTGTAAGCTCCCCTGGCTAAGTCATGAGTCACTATAGGGTCTCAGAGTCACATACTCCTTTCCCTGGGGTGGCAGCACAGCTATTAACTATCAACTTGCCAAAGTTATGCAAAGTATCTTAAGACATACCCTTCACTTCTGTCCCCTACCCTCTACCTATGACTGATGGGGAATTTCTCCTATATTCTGGGGACCCTTGCTTTGCACCCTCCTTCACTCATCCTCTGGGCCTTGTGCTCGGGGTCATTAGAGCAACCTCCATGGGGCTGTGAGGCCCCATCAAATTTTGCTCCCTTCCCAGTGGTTTGAGTGCATCAAGGGTCTGCACGCAAGTGCTGTCCTTTCTCAGGAACCGGGCACTAGTCTCACAAGACCCCCCACCAAAGGTCCAAAGCTCTGGTAACCACCTTCTCCCTCTCTTTCTGTTTGCCTTGGGAGTTATTAATCTCTGGATTACCTCAGCATCCTCTTTTCGATTTCTTACTTGTGTTACAAATTCTTTTAAGTCCCTGTGTTTTGAAATCTCTAGTATGGTTTCTCTTTTCATGATGAGACCCCAACCGATAGGGTAAATTTATTGGATCATGTAACACCAAAGCCCAGATTGAGAGCAGTCTTCAGACACCATGTGTTCCAGAGGGTCTGAATCTCATCAGGGCCCCATTCTGTTTTCTGACGTTTTCTCAGCACTGATCTCTCCTGTATGTGTGGTGTTTTCAGGATGGCTACCTTTTAGGTAGCAAAAATGGCTGCACCAACTCCATTCCTCACATCCACAAACCTTACTGACTCTGAGGAAGATAGAGAATGACTTTGCCTCAGATTTCTGAATTAGAGCCCCGACTTTACTTTGTTTGCACTGGCTTTGGTCATTTGCTCAACACTGAACCGATCACTTTGGCCAAGGCTCAGGCCCAGTGATTGGCTTTGTCTCATGCACGTTCCCTTTCTAAAGCAGGGTGGCTTCAGCATGGAGCCACGTGCCCAGAGGTGGACATCAGGGCCTCTGGGGAAGTAACAGACAGATGCCAGTGAGATCAACAATTGTCCCCTGCACTTCATCTCAGCTTGTCCAGGGCAGCCTCGATGTCATGTTTCTATTGTCTTTCTTAAAAATAAAATACCTTTTGAACTAGTTAACCAAATGTATGGTGATGGCTTTTTAGATATACCACCAAATGCACAATCAATGAAAGATATAATTGATAAACTGAACTTTTTATTAAACCTAAAAACTTCTGTTCTATCCCTGGCTGGTGTGGCTCAGTGGATTGAGCACCAGCCTACAAACCAAAGGGTTGCTGGTTTGATTCCCAGTCAAGACACCTACCTGGGTAGCAGGCCAGGTCCCCAGTAGGGTGCGTGTGAGAAGCAACCGCACACTGATGTACTGATGTTTCTCTCCCTCTCGTTTTCTCTCCCTTCCCCTCTCTAAAATAAATAAAATCTTTAAAAAAACCACTTCTGCTCTGACAGAGACACTGTCTAGAGAATGAGAAGCCAAGTCACAGACTGAGAGAAATATTTACAAAAGACATCTGAAAAGGGCTGTCATCCAAAATATACAAAGAACCCTTAAAACTCAACAATAAGAAAACAAACAACCCAATTTTAAAAATGGGCTAAAGACCTTAGCAGATACTTCACTAAAGAAGACATAAAGATGGTAAATAAGCACATTAAAAGATGCTACATATCATTTGTTATCAGGGAAATTCAAATTAAAACAACCATGTGATACCACCTATTAGAAGAGCCAAACCCTGGAACTATGGCAATATGAAACCCTGGCAAGGATGTAGAGCAACAAGAAGTCTCCTTCACTGTTAGTGGGAATGCAAAATGGTACAGCTGCTTTGGAAGACAGTTTGGTGGTTTCTTATAAAACTAAACATATTCTCACCATATGATCCAGCAATTGTGCTCCTTGATATTTCACTAAAGGGGTTGAAAACTTAGGTCCTCACAAAGGCCAGCATACAGATGTTTATAGCAGTTGTATTCATTATTGCCAAAACTTGGAAGCAACCAAGATGTCCATCAACAGGTAAATAAACTGTGGTATATCCAGGCAATGAAATGTTATTAGCACAAAAAAAGGAATAAGCTATCAAACCAGGAAAAGACATGGAGGAAGCCTCAAATGCACATTACCAAGTGGAAGAAGCCGATCTGAAAGGTCACGTACAGTGTGACTCCAACTGTATGACAGACACTCTAGAAAAGGCACAACTGTGAAGACGGTGCAAAGACCAGTGGGTTCAAGGACTAGGTGGGAGGCATGAATAGGCGGCACACAGAGGATTTCTAGGGCAGTAAAAATACACTGTATGCTACTACAATGATGTATATACATTATTATACATGTATACATTATACATTATATACTTAGCATTTGAATAAACCCACAGAACATACAAATGAGAAATAACCCTTCGGTCCAACCTGTGGCCCAATTTAGGTTTCAAAAGCGATGTTCTCCGAGCTGTAGGGAAAACGCATTTCTGAGCCTCAGGTAAGTTGTCTCTTTCCCCTTACTATTAGAGAAGTGACAAGGAAGATGTTGATCGACCACAATTTCCAGGAAAACTTTTATATTTTCAACTCACATTCACTTTCATTGGAACCATAACCTGAGCAAGTTCATGTCTGTGTCACCTAGCAACAAGCTTACCCCAGGCCCTCAGGAGTTTTAGAGATAGCAGACAAACCGCTGCCCTCAGCTTCAGCGTGGCCTTTGACCCTCCAGTCTTCCCTAGGAACCAACCTGTTCTGTGAAATCAGACAGCATTTTTGTTTTTTGTTTTGTTTTTACTTTTTTCCCCTCTTCCTGCCACTCTCTCATTTTAAGGAGAGTAATTGGGTTGCCCACCATCAGCCAGCAAAGCCAATTTCTCTGTTGGTGGGAACAGGAAGTTACTAGGTCCCAGGCCACGCCCCAGCTCAAGGCCATCTGCTTCCCAGGTGAGCTTCCTTCTTTCTGGAGACCCCCTGGTGCTTTGGGTATCCTTTCTACAACAGCATTTGATCATCACAAAATGTATTTTATCTCACCATTACATCGCGTCTGAATGAAATCTACCAGGGAATACTTAAACCTTTGTATGAATGGCCCTTCCTGTGTGCCAGGCAGTTTTCTAAGCCTTTTACAGTTATTAATTTCCTGAATCCTCACACAGCCCAGATAGATATTCTCATGATCATTACCCAAGGAAACAGGCCCGCAGTGGCTCAGCCAGCAAGAGTGCACTTGGGGGCTTTGAACCCCGGCAGCAGGCTGTGCTCCAGCAATGCTGCATCACCCTTGAGACTTGAAGGAAAGAAGAGTGGACTTGGCAGAGGAAGGATAGAGCACTCTTGTGCTCAGCACTCTAAGTGACCGGCAGGGAGAGGCGTGCATGGAGTGAGGAGGCAGGGGGCAGGGAGGGGGTGAGGGAAAGCCTCACTCATCGCATTCTTATTCTTATTGCCCCATAAGCACATCTTTTCAACCCAAAAACTAAGCTCTGCGATATTTTCATCCCTTCTTAGTTAAAGTTCTAGACTAATCCTGGCCACTCCTTGGGTACCACGAAGGCCCATGTCACAAGGAAAGATAGAAAGGAGACAGAGAAGCAGCTTCCCCATGTCCCAGGGAAGGTGACAGTGTTAAGAAAAATCAGTCACTGAGAGCAGACCCTTCAGATCCTGGGTGATCAGCTGGCAGTTGAAGCATCTCAGCTGAGCAGGACAGGGCGAGTCCCGCCGAAGCAGGTCCACTGCCAAGCGCTGCTGTCCTGTGGAGGTGTCAGTAAGAGACACAGGATGTCACCCAGAGACTGACTCACTGTGGGTCGCTCATCAGCCAACCCAACTCATGTGCAGTGACTGAAGTCAGAAGCCATCTCTTTCCTTTCCCTGACCTTTGGGAAGATGTAGAAACTCAGAGTGCTTCTGTATCTATTCTGTTTGACACGTGTGGACTAACCTCCTGTAGTGTGCCCAGCACGAAGGTGTCTAAGAGACCCACCCTCTGTAGGCATGAAACATGAATGCATGAAACAGACTGGCCTGCAGGAACCTGTGTCCTGGGAGACAACCCTGTACCATGTGTCAGTTATAAGTGACAACAGCTGGTATAGAATAGTGAGCTCAATGCTTTTTGATCTTGCGTCTCTATCACTCAAAAATTTTTAGCATGCAAGCCAGCTGTGAGAATAACACGCCCTCCTGACTGTCTTTTCTGTTCCCTGGATGAACCCCTGACCCGGTAAAAGGGCCTCCCTGTGGCCCCATGCCACGCGAGGCTCTGTCTTATGGAAGGAGGCTGGGTCTTAAACAGGACTTCTAGTGTCCTGGAGTCATTGACAGCCAAGGCCATGGGCACTCCCTGTGACTCAGGGTATCACACCAAGCCCCACGCTGTGTGGGTGCCAGGACAGCCTCGCCCTCAGGGCTGCAGTCTTGGTCTGGTGGAAATCAGGCAAGTTCCCCCATTCGTCACTCCTTTCCTTTTCTCTCTTTACAACCTCTGGGAGGGGCAGTGTGTTCATGCCTGTTCACTCGCACAAGTTCATCCTCCTCTGTCCAGTGGGGCCAGAGCCTTGCTCTCAGGAAGCATGTCCCCAGCCTCTGCACACACACACAGGCCCGTCCTGCAGCCTGGGAAACCCTCTCCCGACTTCCTGCCTGCCAGACTCCCCACTCACCCACCCTGCAGGGTCTGCGTCCCAATACCAGCTCCTCTCACAGCCTCTGTTGGCAGCCAGCCCCCTGGCCTATCTTGAAATGCCGCTCCCTTCAAGAGATGATCAGATTTTTGTAAAACATGATCGACAATTTAAGCAACTGTTTCATTTTTGGACGGGAAAGTAAGGCATCACAAAAATCGAAGTGGCACATTTGTGGAAAAGCCCTGGCTGGTCATTACAGCTATTTTGCAGACATGAAATGATGGTTAAAGAAAAAAAAATCACAACAATTTAAAAAATGTTTGTTTCAACAAGTTTAAATACTTGTGCTCATTAACTGGCATCACTTTCTCCTTGCTTTGAATACTGGAGTGCTCGGCACTCTCGTGCTTGATTCAGTAGCTCTCTTTAGCCTGAGTTCCAAAGAGAAAGTTTGCCCTCTTGGTCTGGATTTTGTCTTCTGGGAGAGCTTACGAGGGGGGCAGAGCAGCAGGGTGGAGAAAGCGTGGGTTTCACAGCCAGCTCCACGTCAGGTCCCTGCTCCTTCGCTCCCTAGGGACGTGCCTTGACTTGGGCTTGGTTCCCCCCAGGATGACCTTGAGACAATGATGTGTGAGCACAACATTCATCTGCTTGGGGAGGGCAGGGAACACCAGTATGGGAGGGGATGCTTTCAGGAGCAACTCCAGGCGGCAACCAAGGATTCATTCCAGCTGAGACCTCGTGGAGGCTACAGCATTCGCCTCAGAAGTGTCCTACCCGAGGGCTTTAGCTACCGGACCCCATCAGATGCAGGGCAGGGCTGCCCCCAGAAGCACGGCTCCTGGACACTCTGGCCTGCCCCCCACACAGGCTGAGAGGGAAGCTGCGGCCACAGCAAGCTCCCCAAAAGGGGCTCCTGGGCATTGACAGTAAGAAACCAGCAGGATGGTGAGGCCCAGGGCATGAGGGAGGAGAAATAAATGACAGTGCCCGCTACAGACCAGAAAAAGAGATAATAAGAGGAGTAAAAACAACTTCATTGTATGGCTGGAAAACTCAGTGAGGTAATTAATATCTGCGAAACCGCTGTGCAAGTTTAAAAGCACCATCTGAATGTTCCATTTGAGACTCTTGATGGTGATGATGAGGATGAAAACAGTGACTCATAAGCTCGTTTCCTCGCCCCACCTCCCTCATAGGAATCTCTGACCAGAGACTGGGTTCCCCCACTTTACTCAGTAACTTTCCAGGGTGGCTGGAAGTGACATTTGCTCAGCTTGGTGGACTTTCTCTTGGGGTGAAAAAGGAAACCTGCTCAGGATTCCTCCTCCCCACAGCCCCCGATCTCACAGCTTCCAGCAAATAAATGGGGGTGCCTTTCATTTCACATATAACATGTTTACAGTCAACTTTTGGAATAAGTTATATGTTTGCTTGGGGCAAAATTCTGAAAAATAGAGTAAGAGGCATATAGTGGTAGCTCAGTTGGCTAGAGCATTGTCCTGATATGCCTAGGTTGTGGGTTCGATCCCTGGTCAGGACACACACAAGAAGCAACCAATGCATGCATAAATAAATGGAACAACAAATCTATGTCTCTCTCTCATTTTCTAAAACCAATCAATAAAAAGCAATTAAAAAAAGAAATGTACAATGAAGCCACCCCAGCCCCCATTCACTCAGCGTCCTTACCCCCACGGGTCACCATTTGGGTTAGTCTCCTGTATTATGTTAGAGGGTGTACATGTGTGTTGTAGGCTGATATTTATACTTATATACACTGAATTCTTACTCTTCCTCTTTTAAAAAATAAGATACCAAACAATGCATGTCATTCTTCACCTTGCTTTTTTCATTGAGCACTGCCTTAACCTTCTTTTTTCAGCAGCTCTATAACACTCCATACAGCTTTTTGTGGCAGAAAATAATAATCTTACTAAATTTAACCCTCACAGCCCCAGGAGGCAAATAGGAGCCGGACTCAGCACCACCATTTTACTGTAAGGAACGCAGGCTCGTTGGGAGAGTAAGTTCCTGACTCTAGCTTACACAGCTAAGCTGCAGACCCGCGCCAGAGGGGCGCCTAGGCTGTCAGACTCCGGCTGTGTCCCTTGCCCCTGGGCCTCCCTGCCTCTGGACTGCCACGAGGACAGCGAGCTGGGACAAGTCAGATCCATGCCAGCTTGGGCACTTCTGTGGCAATATGCCATGGTGCCTTGTGTGTGGTTAATTTTATTCAGGTGAGTAAATATGTATTTTCCTGCCTTTTTGCCTTTAAGGATCCTGTTGAAGCACAAGGAATAAGTGAACGGCTGGAGGATATTGCCATTTTCAAGGACGGACCCAGGAAGCCGTGTGTGGGTGCTGCTGTTAGTGTGGAGTGGAGTAGCTGTCCTAGGAGAACTGAGCCCTGGAGGAGAGCCCCTGGGAGGGGTGCACAATGGGGCCGGGGCTGTGCTGAGGCCAGGAGAGGACTCAGGGCTGTGCCCCTGGGTGTGGGCCTGGGGGAGGAAGGTGGAGAGTAAGGTGGGGGAGCCAGAACCAAGAACAGTGTGGAAGCAAGAAGAGTGTCTGGAATGATCTTGCCAAGGCCACATCTTCTTTCAGGTGGGGAAAGCGAGACCAAGAGCAAGGTGCCGGCATTCCCAAGTTCACAGGGAGTGAAGCTGAATGAGAGGCAGATCTCCTGATCCGCGATCCAGTGTTCCTTCTATGACCACTCCAAAGACAGAAGTAAAGAGTGTGTGCCGGGTTCGGGTGTCCGTGGGTTCTGGGGAAACACATCTGCACATAAAACCCCGCATGTGAGCATGCAGCACAAGCTGAGGGATGAAAAGTAAGAGGAACTCAGGCAAGGAAGAAAAAGGAGAAAAGGAAATAAAACTCAGAAATCCTTCCAAGTTGCACGCGAGTCCCAAGGATTTCCAATCTGGAATTTCGCCACCTTTAATTCCATGGCATTGTTTGATAATATATCTGGTATTCATCTTGGGGGGTTGCTGTTTATTTTTACAACTCCAGCAAAGGCAGATTTTAGAGTCCTTGGGCACTTTGGCAGCTTTGCAGAAGGTCTCGGTTGTTCACACCTCAGCCATTCCACATGTGCAGGGACATGTGGCCACTGCCTGTCCAGCATCCCTCCGCCCCTTCTCGGGCACAGTCACACTAAATGATAGAGGCTGGTTCTCTAAAGACTTCTTGCTAGAATTTTTGGGGACAAAATTTTCTTCCCTCTGTAGCTGCTTAGTGTTAGAATGTAAACCTGGAAATAAGGAGGTCTCTTCATCAGAAGACCATCTCAGGTTGAAAGCAGAACACAGAGAGGGATTCCAATGGACCTTTGGAGCACCTGGATGCAGCTGTGTCAGAAGCAGTTTACACCTGGGTTTTAACATTAGGAGGCACTAAATGATCTTGTGTGTGTGAGATATATTTAGTGATTGAGAACTGGGCTGCCTGGGTGAGTTTGCATCCTGGATATACCACTTATTAACTATATAACTTTGGGCAAGATATATAATCTTTCTGGGCTTCAATATCTTCATGTATAAAATGGGATAATAACAGTATTTATTTCATAGGGTCAATAGGAAGATTAAATGAGTTTACATATGAGAAGCATTGCCAGGCATATAGTTAGCATATTAGTTGCTATTTTAAAAAATTAATTGTAGCAGTCAGTATGCAAATAACAAACAGCCCCAAAGTCTCAGGGGCTTAAAGTGACCATGGATCAGCAAACACTGTGACTATCCTAGTTTCTCAGGAACCTGAGCTGACAGAGCCAAACTAAGTCCCATGGCCACGCCTAGCTTCAGAGGGAGGGAAGGGCAGTCCTGCCATGTTCCCAGAGGGGGCAACCCCGTTGACCACCACATTACCAGTGTCATGTCATAATTAGTTGAGTACGGGCCACTTGTAACTGAAAGATTCACAAGTAAATAAAGAACCATAAGTTTCCCTGGTTTTATACTTACCATGGACCAGGTGCCATGGCTAAGACATATTCTTATTAATCCCCTTTTCCCCAGATGACTCCAACCACTTGAAGTCTATTGGTCCTTGCAGCCCATCAACCAGGTGCCAGGACCACATCACTAACCTTCTCAACAATCTGGGGGAAAGAGTTTTATCTCTCACCTGAGCATCATTACACAACTTGCCTTTCTTGGGTCTGGCAGTGGAGGTCAGTATAGGGAGGGGTAGGGATGTCCTAAAACATGCTACTCAGAATATTACTGGCCCATGGTAAGTACAAAGTGCTACTGGCTAATTTAAGTCTAGAAATTTTAGGGCAATTTGACTGTGTCAGGGTATCCAAGCATGTAGTTGATGGGCCTATCTCAGTGAACAAGAAAATATGGGACAGTTTGGGTACTGCTGAACTTGCGTGGTGAATCACACACAGTAGGACTGCAAATTCTTCCTTTATGTTTTGGAAATTTTAAAAAACTGGCCCTTCACCACAGAGAGTTTGAAAAACGTGTTATAAAAGATGATGTTGCACCCTGGCGGGTGTAGCTCAGTGGATTGAGCACCAGCCTGTGAAGCAAGGGGTCACTGGTTCAGTCCCCAGTCAGGGCACAGGCCTAGGTTGAGGGCCAGGTCCTCAGCAGGGGGTACGCAAGAGGCAACCACACATTGATATTCCTCTCCCTTTTTTTCTCCCTCCCTCCCCCTCTAAAAATAAATAAATAAAACTTTTTAAAAAGGTGATGTCACTTTAGTCATATAAGGAAAAGCCAGGCCTTCAAGAAATACCCAGAAACTAAGACACATCTAAAGGCAGGAAGGCGTGCAGAGGAAATCAGTAAAATGGTCTCTGTAGGTTGCAGTGAATTACAGAAAAAGTCCATGGAGATGAATCTTGAGTTGGGTTTTGAAAGAAATTGTTGGCAAACATTGAGGGGCAAGGGATAGGAGGGCATTTCAGGAAAGAGGACACACGTGAGCTGAGGCATGGGGGCACGCAGGACATGTGAGGGGCATGCACGCCCATTGCACATTGAACTGACATAGAGAAGTCAACGGGCTGGGTTCCGCCATTTGCAAATCACCCAAATGATCACTGACTTGGGTGAAACATCACTGAATGGTAAGAGTAGTGGGCAAGTTTGAGAAATGACAGAATATTTATATAGTATCTAAGTATCAGCCATAACATTTTTCTTTTTTTCCTTTAATGCTCACCCAAGGACATGTTTGTTGATTTTAGAGAGAGAGGAAAGGAGAGAGAGAAAGAAACACAGATGTCAGAAAGAAACATGGATCGCCTTCTGTATACACCCTGAACCAGAAATCGAACCAGAGATCAAACTTGCAACCTAGGAATGTGCCCTGACCAGGAATTGAACCTGCAACCTTTTCGGTGTATAGGACAACATTCCAACCAGCTGAGCCGTCTGGCCAGGGCCCACATTCTTATTAATGACAAAGTACACACATAGTAGCCTGACAGTGGAGAAACCTAACAGGCTACCACCTCAGCTGCAGGATCAAAGTTAACATTCTGAGCCTCAAGAAAAATCGACCTCGTGCCTCCTGATGATAATGCCTTGGAGAACGCAACATCACGCTTGCATTATTCCTGCCAAAAATGTGAGGAAACATCAGACAGACCCTACTTGAAAAACATTCTGTAAAATGGCTGACCTGTCTTTTCCGAAATGCCAGTGCCATGAACGAAGTCAGTGCCTTAATCCAGAGACTAAGGAATGGCTGCAGACTCAAGGAGACTGAAGAGATGTGCCCACGAATGCAATGTGTGGTCGGGGATTTTCCTTTCCTGGTATTATTCAGACAATCAGTGAAATCTGGGTAAGGTCTGTCCATAAGATCATGATATTGCATGAATGTTAATTTCCTAAATTTGATCATCATACTATAGTTAGTAATGAATGCTATTTTTAGGAAATGCCCGCTGAAATATATAAAGGGGCCTCAGGTTTCAAACAGTTCAGAAAAAATATGCTATGGATGAGGATATAGATATAGTCAGGGACGCAGGCAGAGAGGGAGACACAGAGGCAGAGAGACAGAGATGGAGACAGAAGACAAAGCATGGGGAGAAATTTGGGAAAACTGGGTGAAAGGTATATGGGGATTGTTCATATGACTCTTGTAACTTTTCTGTGAGTACAAAACTGTATTAGAACTTACACGTTAAAAGAAGAGAAGAAAGCCATTAGTCTCCAGTCCCCACTTGGTCTTGAGTGAGCCAGTAACTTCTGTTAAGTCTCCCTGCTCCTCCGCATCCCTTCCGTCTCTTCCAACCCTGGAGCTGGCGGCCTCCTGGCTCAGCCTCTCTTGTTCTAGATCCCCCCAGCTAATTTGTGGGTCTACACATTCTCTCCTCTCTCTGTGTCTCATGTGCCTTTCCGACCTCACCCTGATGGCTGATCTCTTTGGCATTTCGCCCCTTGCGAGCTGGGGCAGTATTGCAGGATTCTGCCCAGTGTCCTGAACTTGCCCACTTGGCCAATTCCTGCATATGTCCCAGACGGATCAACATAATTAATATTTATTGACAGCCTACAATGTGCCAGGCACTGCATTTTATCATCCCAATAACCTAAAAAGGTAACTTCTCCAGTGAGTGTAGTCCAGTCTCACCATCTTTTCCACCTAAATTCCAATGGCTCCCTAGCCCTACTCCTTTGACCGCGGGAAGTGCAATATTTAACAGGTTGCCCTCCCCACGTATTCAAACTGAGGGCTCCTTAGATGTGTCCATGGATCCTGCTTAGTTTCCTATTTACCTCTCTACTCCAAAGAGCTAAGATTTTTGGCCTCAGGTCCTCACTCCGAGCAGGTGCCCCCACCTCTGTCTCCACTGCTAGGGTACCATTAGAGCCGAAATGCTGGTCCCCAATGCCAGAGATCCCGTCAGCCCTGAAACAGAGAAGAATGTTCCTGTTATGTTACATTCCATTGCAGTGAGAGTCAGAGGGTCCCATGATAGGCTGCTTAAGCTCAAGTGCTATGGCACATAAGCCAAGAATTTTTAATTGCTGGCTGGACCTGGATTCTACCATTAGCCACAGCACAGCCCTGAGGCCATATCTCTCATCCAGCATTTGGGCCTGGCTGCTGGGTCCTCTTCATGTGAGACAACTTCCCTTAGTGTGAGTTCTCTCCTAGCCCTCAGTGACCCTCCTACAAACTGAATTTTGAATACACTTGAAATAGAGATCATGGATGTAAATGGATACGTGGAAGGTGTTGTCTTTCGCCACTGGCCCAGACAGCTGAGGGCCAGATCCTGCCCCATTAAGATACCACATTTACATTTGAGGCTCAGAGAAGTGACCCAGGGTCTTGCACAGAGCACCACAAGTAGGGGGGGAGGGCAAGATTTGAACCCAGGGCAGCAGCGCTATCTCTAGTCCATTGCCTTATCTTCTCTCCAAAGTAGAATGTATCTAACAACCTGGTAAATGGAGGCCTTCCTACTTGGGGGACTATTAGCTAAACGAGGGTTTTCTGGACCAGCCTAGGATTCTGGAAGTTTTTTGGGCAACTGCCCATGATGATGCTATTGCTACTGACTTCATGCTCGGATTATCCAGGCCATTTATTTTTCTTTCTTCCTGGTACCTCTTTCCTCACAAGCACTTCATTTACCCAGAAGAAGGTAACATCAAGGGTGGCCCATTTTTATATCATTCTGGAAAATGCTGAGGGAGGTGGGAGGAAAGGTTGCAACTACCGGCAGCGTGGTTTTACAGAAAGAGCGTGGGCATCAGAATCAGACAGACTTGGGTTCAAATCTGGGTTTGTTACTCACAATTTGAGTAAATGTTCAGAAGTTCAAAGCCCTCATCTGTAAAACAGAGATAATACCATTTAGCTCTCGGGGTTAAATGAAAAAAAAAAATCATTTAAAATCATCTGTCTTAAACGGGGCCTCAGTGAACCTTAGTCTGCCTTGTGTTGACTGGCCTTCTTTGGATTATATGAAAATTTTAGCTATCTATATTTTTCTCTTCATTCCTCTTATGGACAACCCTACAGTCAGCTTAGGAGCAGGCCTTGTTTCCATGGAGATGTATTTAAGGTAAACAAATTTGAAAAGGGGAAGCACAGACGCCCATTCCCTACACCCACTCACAACCAATGCACAGCCTCAGCAGAAACGTTTCCAAAGAAGTTTCACAAAGCTTTCGGGGAAGGCACCAGTGTTCTTTCAAAGTCTTTACATGCTTTTTCATTGTAGAGCTCTTGAAATGAACAGTAATTCAAAACAGATAATAATGAACTTCACACAGCAATGGATCAAAAGTGGAATCATTGAGCTCACCATTGTCTAATATAATTAGGCTGACATGCTGTTGAATCCAAATGGATGACTTTCTTTTTCTCTGTTCTGTATGTGCACATTTATTTGAAGAACTTTTAATGGGCAGAATATTGCAAGATTTTCTGGGCTCCACATGGTTTCAGCTTTCATCCAAACAACTTAACTTTCTTCTGAAAGTCTGATATATATTTTTTTTTGGCATCATTATGTTGTAAGTTTCAAAGGAGAATTGCTTCCTTGAGTGTGCATGGAAATATAAGCACATAAATCACACTCTAAATTTTACTTAACACAGAGGAATAATCCCACCATCACTTCCCACAGCACAATGCCTTCTTAGAGAAAATGCCGCAAATCCTTTAAAAGACCAAAGCACATCCAATCAAATGACTTTTAAAAATGCCACAAAATAATCTCTCCGTCTTAAATGGCTCATTAAACATAGCAGAGATTAGATAACACATTTCTTAGAGCTAACTTCAGATTTTTCCTCAATCATGGCAGAAAGCATACTACTTTCTACAGATATAAACAGTCATGTGAAAGGCTAATAACAGAGTGGTTTCCTCTACTTCCCCTCTAGCACAAGGGCCAACTTTTGATGAATGAAAATCAACTCACGTCTCACCCAGGACATCTGTTCTCAAGATGTGACATCTAAAATGATAGGCAGAAACATAAGTCACCAAAGGGCAACAATTCAAAACATTACAGCTAACAATGGTACACCATCTTGTTGTTACCATCAACCACATAAAAGAAAGAGAAATGGCATCTAATAAAACCTTCAGTAGTCACTTTATTAGTCTCTAGTACATGTCTTGAATTTTCCAAAGACTTTAATAGAAGAACTGACTTGGCCTATATTGCAAAACCACAGGCAGAAGATTCTGTGCTACCAAGGATATACATACAGTGACAGGGAGAAAGAATAATTTCCCCTAAACCAGAACGTCTGGATGTCCCTGGGTGGACAAGTAAAGCTACCATCCTCAAGGTGGGCTCCAAGTCTTAGCTAGTGGGATATAGGAAGCTGCACTCTCTGTAGAAAAATGCCCAGCCAGGCCTCCGATTACTAACTTCACTAGCTCCATCCCTCAACATCAGATACAGAGCAGAGAACAAAGAAGGGGCCTAGGGAGTCCTTCCCTTCATCATATAAATAAATCTGTTTGATAAGATGTGGGAAGAGTTGAGCAGCCACAAAACCATAGACTTGCAGAAACTGGAGCTGGAAAAGTTGTAGAAAAGGAAACTGTACCTGAAGGTGGAGAAATGACTCGCCAGGTCACAGAGAAATTACTACCACCTTCCACAACTTGTGACTTGAATGGAAATAGTCTTTTTCTGACTTTGAAAAAAAAAAAAAAAACAGTGAGTATGCTCTGTGTCAGCAGAAGTCATGCCACATGCAGCTAGGTCATTGCCCAACAAAGGAAATGTGGATTCACAGAACTAGCTTCCTAGTTCGAACACTATTTTTCCTGTAATTGGGTAAGACTAGGGGCAAATTCTGGTCAAACAGCACAAAGATAAAGGGAAGCTCCCTGTTCTTAGATATATAAACTCTAGGCCCAGTTAAGACTTCTCCACCATTTATCAATCCACTATTGCTTGGGGTATGCCCAGCAGGAGCTAGGATTTGGGAAAATATAGAAAAAAGCATCATGCATGCTCCTTTCCCTCAAATAAAAATTTGATCAACTGTAGGTCATCAGAGATGAAGTGTAAAGACTGAGTATCGAAAATCATCCAAACAGGAGTTCACAGATGGGAGAAATCACAGACTACGGGATAAACAATCAAGGATGGCTCGATTGACCTCATATCCCTGGTACCTTGAAGCATGAAGGGGAACAGGTGTAGGAGGAGGGACAAGCTGGGGGTATCTAATCTGGAAGTTTCCAAGGGAGAAATTAATATGGCTCCAACGAATCTGGTGAAGAGACCCAACTCAGTGGCCCAGAAATTGGCCTTAAAGGCACTATAGAAAACAACACTGAATCCATAGGGGGAAAAAGCACAATGAATGACTCACTAAATCATTTAGCTGAAGTAACTCAAAATATAGCATAAGTGTAGACCTATTTCTTTGGAAGTCCTTGATTCACTGCCCCATGAAGAAAAATTAAATTTGCAATTTTAGATGTACATATGCCAGAATATAAAAAGATTATATCCTTTATATCGTGACTAAGATCTTGACCTCTGTATAAAATACAGAATTGGTCTGAGCTCTATGAGAAATTACTGCCCCTTCACATCATTACAGTTGAAGAGGAAAATTAACCAGATAATTTTAGAAGCTATTTGTAGACCCACAAGGTACTGACTCAACAAAATAAGGTATTGCCAATGCTATTAAATATCCAAGAAGAAATTGCCAATACTATTTAAATATCCAAATGCCTTTATATGCCTTTGAACATTCCTTCTCTTTGACCTTGAAGTCTTTCTTAAACTTACCAACTCCTTCCATCTGAAAACCCACCCATGGCATTCCTTCTATTCCCTCCAATTTCTGGGGCAGGGAGGTAAACTGAGGTGCAGAGGAATCATGGAGCCGTCTAAATGGGAGCCTATTTCAAGGTTAAAACATGGCACACCCACATGCCTGCTGTACACAAACACTATTTATAATGTCTGATCTTGAACTTGGATTTACAATGAAGTTTGAAGCAGAAAGAACAAAATTCCAGCTTGAAGAAAACTTACAGCTGGAAAAGTAATTTTAAAATAAAAAGTCCAAGAAAGCTTTCCAAGTAGTTACTCAATTTGGGAATTCAAAGAAGATGGAGGTCGTGTCAGGAAGGAAACTGCTTTGGGGACACAGAGGAATGGAAAGTCTTGCTTTCAGCCTATTCTTGAGCCCCGTCTTCAGCCATATACACATCCAAATCAATAAAAGGCATTCCTTGATCCCACTAAGGCATGGGTGAGCAGAAGCCTCTAGTCACACTATGCATGAGATGCACGCATAAGCTTACGGCAGGGAGAGGCTGAGGGAGCAGGGATACTAGTGGCTATAAGCCCCAAGCAAACATGCGCTTTTCCTACTGACCTGCTTACGCCCCGACTGCAAACACAGCACAGAACTCCGGGTCACTCTTGAGTTGTGTGTGTTTGTAGGGGAGGCAGAGGTGATACTGTGGGTAGAAATGTTCTCCCCCTCTTCCCTTCTTAAGTGGCGGGGAGTTTTGAATTCAGGGTTAACAGCTGCTCAGTGGACTCCTTTTTTTTGTCTGGAGATTACAGAGCTTAATTCCAGAGTGGCAAGCCCGTGTGATCAAAGCCGCTACTCCTCACTCACCTTCCATGGCAGACATCACCGATCTAGCAGGGGACTCTTGCTTTAGTCAAGACTCCACTTCAGAATCCTTCTCAACCCAACAATCCAGGCTGCCATCAACAGTTAATGTTGGCGAGTGGTTTGAAACTAGTTTGCTAGCCCCAGGTACAGAGAAAGAAAGAGAAAAGAAGGAGGAAAGAGAAATGTAAGTTTACCAAGCACCAACTGTGTCCCCAGTAGGCTTGTTGAGGAGGGTGGGGAAGTCCGCCAGATGAGGAGGAGCAGATTGCGATTATTACTGGCATTGTATACTAAGAATAGTAAAAACAGACTTTAATCTGCTTTCCCTGGTGTTTACATTGCCCACAGACAAGGTACCCTTATTGCTTGTACCCTGGCTTCACCTCTCACTGACCCCTTCCCTCATCCTCCATGTACTACTGAGACCAACAGGTTCTGTGGGTGTTTCCAACACCAATTACCTCTGAGAACCACCTGGCAAAATAGCAAGGCATTGGAGTCAGGAGAGCCATCGCTTTATCCAAGCTCTGCCCTTCGTTGTGGGCAAACTGCATCTCAGTGTCATCATTTGTACAATGGAAACAGCAAAGCTGTCTCTCAGAGCGCTGCAGTGAGGGTTAGAACTTATGCAGTGCGAGAGAGCACAGAGCCTGGAAGGTCGGAGGAATTTTTTAAATGTCAGATTTTTTCCTTAAATTACCAACTGAACAGGACTGCCCTTACCATGGTTTTAAGCTTATTATAGTAATAATGAGAACAAGTTGTACTTTACCAAATAGGGTTGTCAGATTTGGAAAAAAAAAATGCAGGATTCACAGTTAAATTTGAATTTAATATTAAAAAAATAATAGTTTCAGTATAAGTATGTCCCAAATTTGCATGGGACATATGTATACTAAAAAATAATTCCTTTATTTAAAACCTTAAATTCTCTCTCTCTTCCTCTCTCTAAAAGCAAAGAAAAACATTTTTTGTTAAGTCTGGGTAAGGATAACAATCTGAAATGTAAATCTAACTTGCTGTTCTATATTTCTACATGACGACACTAGCGTCAAATCTCGAGATATGTGGACTGAATAGAGAAATAACACATCATAGATAAAATGTCATGCAGAAAGGACTATTTCTAGAAATGGATAATTTTCAAGCTTTTTAAAGCCACATTCCAGAGTAAGAAATACATGATGCATGACAATTCAATGCACACACACACATGTATGACCTTGTGGAAATAAACATTTCACAAAAACTTTTCTGTGTACAATGCACCCTAACACTTTCTTCTTCATTCTGCTGTATTCTATTTCATTTTTAAAAAATTCCTGATCCAGCCTCACTTAATTGATTTCCTGACCCCTAATGCAGAGGTCAGCAAACTACAGTTCCAGGGCCCAGTCCAACCAGACACCTGTTCTTGCATGGCCTGTAAGCTAAGAATGGTTTTTACATTTCTAAACAGTTGGGAAAAAAAAGCAAAGGAGAATGATATTTATGACACATGAAAATTACATGAAATTAAAGTTTCAGTGTCCACAAATGAATTTTTAGGAACACAGCCGTGCTCACTTGTTTATACTCATTTGTTTATGACCGCTTTCGCACTATAATGGCAGAGCTGAGTAGTTGTGAGTAGAGAGTTGCACGTTGAGTGTGACCCACAAACTGTAAAATACTTACTATTTGTCCCTTTAGCTGAAAAAGGTAGTTGGACAGAGTTGGACAGCCCATCCTCAAGGGTCACATCCTGCAGTTTGAAAAACTGCTCTAAATGGTTTTGCCCTGAGAGCATCTATTTATATTCATGTGAGTAGGGCATTTTTTTTCTAAGAATCTCAGGTCAGCCTTATTCTTCTCAGTTCCTCATAAGATAAACCCAGATGAGCAGTCTCTGGCCAGAATATTTATTTTTGGCTGCTCTTAGAGTATGAGTTGGACTTTGTCAAGGCCCAGAACTTAGCAAGAGTTGAGAGGATGTCATTTACCATCATTCCCAATCACTTGAATCATTCACTGCTCCCAGACAGAAAAGTATTATGAAAAACAAAACATCAAGTTCTTGACTTTAAGCCATTTGGGCTCTTGACTCTTTTTTAAAAAAAATATTTTCTTCTTTATACTATTAGAGTTGTCCCAGTTTTTCCCCCTTTGTCCCCCACCATCCAGCACTTCCAGTCCCTCAGGCAATGCCCCCACTATCGTCCATATCCATGGGCCATGCATGTATGTTCTGCAGCTACTCTACTTCCTATGCTGTACTTTCCATCTCCATGACTATTCTGCAACTACCAATTTGTACTTCTCAATCCCTTCACCTTCTTCACCCATCCTCCCAACACCCCACCCATCTGGCAACCATCAAAATGTTCTTTGTATCTATGATTCTGTTTCCGTTCTGCTTGTTTGGTTATTTTGTTTTTTAGATTCAATTGTTAATAGATATGTATGGCCATTTTACTGTTCATATTTTTGATCTTAAACAAGACCCTTTAACATTTCATGTAATGCTGATTTGGTAGTGATGAGCTCCTTTAGTTTTTCTTTTTGGGGAAGCTCTTATCTGTCCTTCAATTCTAAATGACAGCTTTGCTGAGTAGAGTAGTCTTGGTTGTACGTCTTTGCTTTTCATCACTTTGAATATTTCTTCCCACTCCCTTCTGGCCTGCGGTTTCTGTTGAGAAATCAGCTGACACTCTTTATAAGGTTAGTTACCTTCCTTGTAGGTAACTAACTGCTTTCTTTTGCTGCTTTTAAGATTCTCTCTTTATCTTTAAGTTTTGGCATTTAAATTATGATGTGTCTTGGTGAGAACCTCTTTGGGTTCATCTTGTTTGGGACTCTCTGTGCTTCCTAGACTTGTATGTTTATTTTCATCACCACATTAGCAGAGTTTTCTGTCACTATTTTTTCAAATAGGTTTCCAATTTCTTGCTCTTTCTCTTCTACTTCTGGCACCCCCATGATGCAAATGTTGATATACTTGAAGTTGTCCCAGAGGCCTCTTACACTATCCTCAACTTTTTGGATTCTTTTTTCTTCTTGCTGTTTTGATTGGTTGTTTTTGCTTCCTTATGTTCCAAATCACTGATTTGATTCTCAGCTTTATTCACTTAACTATTGATTCCCTTCTGAATTGTTCTTCTTTTCAATTAGTGCAAACTTTGTTTCTGACTGGATCTTTTTTATGCCATTGAGGTCCTCACTAAGTTCCTTGAACAGCCTTATAACTGGTGTTTTTGAACTCTGCATCTAGTAGATTGCTTGTCTCTATTTTGTGTAGTTCTTTTTCTGGAGTTTTGTTCTGTTCTTTTATTTGGGTCATATTTATTTGTCTCCTCATTTTGGCAGCCTCCCTGTGTTTGTTTCTATGTATTAGGTAGAGCTGGTATATCTCCCAGGCTTAAAAGAGTGACCTAATATAGTAGGTGTCCTATAGGATCCATTGGCCCAGCCTCCCTGATTGCTCAAGCTGGATACCCAAGGTGTGCCCACTGTGCAGGCTGTGTACACCCTCCTCTTGTAGTTGAGCCTTGATTGCTGTTGGCACATCCAAGGTCAGCCAATGCCTGTGCTGTGTCTGGGGTCACACAATTAAGCTACAAAGCAATCTTCAGATGGCTGCTACTTGTGCTGGGCTTGGAGGTGCTCAGAACTGGCGAAGCTGTGTACCAAGACCAGCTGCTGCTAGTGCTGGCTGAGCCTGGGGTGACTTAACAAGAGGTACAGGACATGGTGAAGCCAGATGCTACTGTTTGAGGAAATTTAGAAAATCTGAAGAATGGGCCAAGACAAGCCATTTATATGGAAAATGCACTAGAAACAGCTTGGGTGGGCCTGAAAGTTGGGTGGAGCAGGGCCTCAGAGAATCACTAGGGTGGGGCAAACAGTGTGAGCCACATTGATGAAGTCTCTGATATGGCACCTGCCTACCAGCTCTGTGGCTCTGTGAGGGTGATGGGGACCTCAAGAGTTAGAAAATTTTAGTTTAGGTGAAAGCTAATAAGTTTAGTAATCAATGAATATAAAAAGCTGTTGTTCTAGGAACTGAAGGTATGACCCGCCCTGACTCCAGGAGACCATAAACAGTTGCACCTTTGTGCCCCAGGAGGCCTGCAAGCCATCAGGATGATATTGGAGCCATCCCACTCCAGAGTTTAGAGCCTCCAGAGTGAAGGTTTGTGGTTTGCAGGAGCTAGGGGTGATTCCATCTAAAACGGAACCCCAAGAGAATGAAAAGAGAGATGACGGTTGTCCTGGCTAAAGAAAGAGGAGCAGAGAGAAGAGGGGTAGGTCACACATTCCTGAGTGGTTCTTTTCCCCCAACTTGCAAATTTTGGTGGTGGTGGTGGTGGTGGGTAATAAATCCCCAAGATAGATTTAAGAGGCCCCAGGACCTGAGGGAATTTGTGCCTTGCTCTCTGGGAGATCTGAAAGTTAGGGGGCCCTCACAGATGAATATCAGTGGTCTACAACCTACTGTCTAAGGGCCAAATTCATAATGCTACCATTTTTGTTAATGAGACTTTATTGGAACAGAGCCATGCCAATTGGTTCACAAATTTTTATGGCTCCTGTTGTGCTACAATGGCAGAGTGGAGGTCCTGCCGAAAATACTATCTGGCCCTGTCCAGGACATGTGCCAACACCTATTTTCTATGCTAAGCAATGGTAGGGAAGACAAGACAAAGGAGGCAGAGGGGCCCTGAGAAAATTCTCTGATTTTCCCACAACCAGAAATATGAAGGAGAACACCTGAATGTTGCCCTTGCTTCCCACCCTCCCCCAAATGGGCACATAGTGAAAAGAAGATCAGCAGACCTGAGCAGGACTTGAAGTTGGGATGAGGAGGATACATTTGAGATAGAAGGCTCCAAAGCAACTGAGACCTGGGCAGGATGCCAAGTATGGCCACTGGGTACCAGGGTGAAAAGATGCCAACAGCCAAGACCAGATCTGCATCAGACTACAGATGCCCATGGACCAGATCACCCCTCCCTTCCTCACCCCCCTGGCACCCTGTTTTCTACATTTAAGCAATCCTAAGCTTCCAGAACCTTAGCTGCCACCCCAGGAGAAAGGGAAGGGAATGAAATGTTGAATTAAGTGACTAAAGTACAAAATGACTGAGTAAACACCAAACTGAATGATTTTTCTTTGGAATTCCCTATATATTAAGTTTCCTGACATCAGCAGAATATGGGCTTAAAGTAGAAATTAGGTTATTGAAAAATGAAGAAAGTTACATTCTGCGTAAACAATAGGAAAGCACAGGAAACTGACTTTGCTGCCACAGGAAATTAGAACTTCGTTCACAGCAATTCAGAAGACCGCAACAGCATGAGTCCTGATGAGTCCTACCAAAGTTTTTTTCTATTTCTTTCTTCATAGAATAAGACAATATAAAGCAGTCCACGGCTCCCAGTGGTTTTCCTCATCCTACCTTCAACTCCAGAGAAATCCTGTGCAAGCCTAAATTGTCACCAGTAGGTGGTGCTAACATGGAGCATGTTGGTACTCATTGTCTGATGATGAATTAGCCAGACACTAATTAAAGCTCTCTTCATTGACTGTTTCCTCGACCACACATTTTCACTCTGGCCTAATTGAGGCTTGTGATTATGGACGCCCTGAGTGGTTTCACCTCCAGGCTAACTCTCCTTCTCCAGCATAGGGTAATGGAAAGAATTCCAGAGTCAGGCTACATGGGATATGAATTGGGGATGTTTTACTAATGAGATGAATTGGCCAAGTCACTTAATCTAATTCCCAGGATCTTCATCTTTAAACTCTCTGAGTTAGTCTTGCTGAACTCTTATTTTCCAGGTTTGAAAAGCAATTCGACAACCACTATGAGATAGCACTTTCCACCCATCAAATTAACTTAAGAAAAACTTAAGACTTCACAAAAAACCCACTTTGACTGATATAGATTCCCTGGAGGAAATTCTGGCAGGGTGTAGCAAAAGTCCTAAAATTTACATACCCTTTGACCACCAATTCCACATCTAGGAATTAATCTTGAAGAAATAAATGCAGACACACACAAAGACAGAGCTAAAAGGATGTTCAACGAAGCAGAACATTTTGGCTTCTCTGCAGGCTCAGTGTATCTTTGTTAACTAGTTTCTGAACTTTCATATAATCCTTAAAACTATATTACAGTACCTATATAAGGCAGCAAAGAACACCAATGCTTAATCATATAACAAGAGGAAGAAGTAGAGGTAGGATTTCTCAAATATATTTTGTATGCCAGGTGCCACACTAGAGAGTTTTCTTAAGTTCCTTCTTTAAATAATCTTATAACAACCCTACGCAAAAGGTATTATGAACACTATTTTACAGGTGGAGAGTGACTGAGGTTCCCCTATTACCCAAGGTCACACAATGCCTGGTAAATGAAGAAAGAATTGTGCCTTCTCCTTGAAAAAGACTGAGTTCCCAGTGGGCTGGAGAAAATGTTCCTTGCAGTGGAGGTAAGGGCATGGAAATTCAGTGTGTGGACTTTGATCCTGCCTAAGAATTGGATCCAAGCTCTTCTGAGCCCTTAAGGAAGAATTGTAATTTCAGAGCTTCTGCCAATTCTTTGTGCTGCTAAAAATGGAAATCCAAATTGGTCTGTGGGGGCCAAGACTTCCTTGTAAAAAGCACTTAATTGGGCTTCTATTGGTACAAAGGGAAATTCCATTCTGGAATGGCAAAGCGTAGGCAAAGAGGCCTTCAAGTTCTGTGTACAGCAAAGTAAAAGGATGGAGAGTCGTTCTGATATGAATGGATTTGGGGCCTCCTCTGGTGGGATGGAGGGAGGAGGCTGCTGGGGCCCAGCACTGGGAGGAATCACAGTCAGAGGAACCCCTGTGCAGAGGGGAGGAGGGAGCAGAGCCATGCTCAGCAATATGTTGGGAGCCTGAAGGTCAAGAAAGTCCCAGTAGGGACAGTATAGGATGGAGTATGGTGCAGGATCTTGGGGTGCAGTTATGGCTAGCAACAAGCTCAAACTTCCCTTCTGTGCATTGAAATTCCCTTGAATTTTCAGCCAAATTGACAAGCTTGACTGTTAGCATTGTCTTGGGAATGAAGAAAAGCACTGAGTGTCCTCTTGGGGTCAGGGATGCTGTTCAGGTGGAGAATGGTAATTGCTCACCAAGAGTATGTCTACAGTCTTGGAGGAGCCGTGGATTTTCTGAAGTCTTATAGGTTGGAAGCTCTGGTTATTTTACTTGCATATTTTTAAACAAGGATGACTCTGGAAGGCTGTAATAAACTCAGGAACATAAGAGTTCAATGCACTTGCTATGTTTCAGGGAATGAGGCTAGAGCTGGTCTGCAGGACAGCTGAAACCATGTAGCAGGCTGCCTTTTAACAGGATTCACCTGTTGTGGGGCCTCTCCCTGACCACAAGCACTTGGCTGCCAGTGGCAGGCTAGGTGATTATAGCATTAGATCATGCTCATAATGGAAAAAAGGCTTCTCCTCTCCAGCTGACTAATCAGCTTGCCATTTTTATTGCATGATCAGTATCAAGAGACAGGGATTCTGAACTCTGTCAGCATCCTGGGTGTACACTGGTGTGACAGAAAGAACAGCTATATTAGCAAAGAGAACAGGTGGAGGGCTTAGCAAATGTGCTAAGAAGGTCAAGACAGCTTCTTCCCTGGAGACACAGGAAAAGGCTGACGACTCCTATTAGAACAAGAATAGCTACTATTAGAGAGTTCCCATAAGCCAAGTCCTCTATAGGCAATGTACATTTGCCTTTTTCTCCTTATTTTCATGTAAAAAGTACTTAATGCTCATTATCAATCTGTATTAGTTCCCTAGGGCTGCCATAACAAATTACCACAAACATGGTGTCTTCAAAGAGCAGAAAATTATTCTCTCACTGTTCTGGAAGTCAAAAGTCCAAAATCAAGGTGTTGGCAGGGCCACACTCCCTCTGGAGGCTCCAGGGAAGAATTCTTCATTACCTTTTCCAGCACCTGATGGCTCCAAGAAAATCCTTGGTGCTCCTTGGCTCATGCCTGTATCAGCCCAATTGCTACCTCTGTCCTTACAGAGCCCTCTGCATGTCATTGGATTTAGGGCCCACCTGTACAATCCAGGATGATCTCACTTAAGATCCTTCCTTTAATTACATCTGCAATGACCCTTTCCCACATCAAGTTGCATTCAAAGGTACCAGGGACGAGGGTGCACACATATATTTTGCGGGAGGCCACCATTCAACCCAGTATAGTAACTAGTAAAAGAATTCAAAGATGGGCATGGAGGAGGAATAAAGTTTTGGAAAACGTCATCAATGTGTTTTCCCCTTTCAATAGCCTCTTTTCTCTCCCAGCAGCCCTCCCTCATTTTTTGTTCCAGGAAAGGGGAGGCCAAATACCATGGAAGCAGAATAAAAGGTAAAAGGAAAAAGCAGGATAAAAGTACAGAAAGGAAAGAGAGAGCCCTCCCAGTCCCAGGACAGGTCAAAAGGGAAAGAGGGGTGTGGGGGAGGCAAGAGGACAGACTGGAGGCTCTTTCTGGATCCAACCCTCCTTGAGGCAGAAAACTAGGTGGAGAGGAAACCAACTGGGAACTCCAAGTGCCAGGGGCTTACTCCCCACTCAGGGCACAGCTCAGAAAACTGGGAAGCCCTGTGTTTATCATAGTGCCCAGGCAACAAGGTGCTTGCTGCCCAAATGGTAGCTTAAAACAGGTTGATGGAAGGGTCTAACAGCACCAATGGAGACAGTACCCTAAGCCCCATGCTGTTGTACTGGAGTTTCTGTGACACTTCATGAAGGGGACATGGAAGTACTGATAGAGCAGGAGAAACCCAAGGATATGGGGACCAGAAGGCCTCTACTTGCAGGAATCTCAATGAGAAGTGAAGGCAGAGGCCCACGGACTTCTGCGGTGGACGCCCCCCAAAATCACAAATTGAGATTATTGAGCTATGCCACCACAGGCATTTATGCCAGGTGCCTGGAGATGGGGAAGACCAAGAAAGATCACCTCTCATTCCAACCCACCCAAAAGCCACCCTGGAAAGGAGCCAGGGCAGAGGCAGCTCCTGAGAAGAGAGAAAAGGAACACTAATGAAATAAACTCTGAACAGACTGAATTTTTTTAAAGTCTCCTTTTAAATAAAACAAGTTATCTTTAACTGTCAAGATATGAGACTATATGAAATGAAGACTACATTACAGAGAATCAAAAGTGAAGTAGATGAAGCAGAACATCAAATCAGAGATTTGGAGGGTAAGAAAGCAGAAAACACCCAAATAGAATAGCAAAAAAAGAAAAAAAAATCTAAAAAAAAAATGAAGATAGAGTAAAGAGCCTCTGGGACAACTTCAAGCATACCAACATTTGCATCATGGGGTTACTGGAAGGAAAAGAGAGAGAACAAGACATTGAGAACCTATTTTAAAAAATAATGATGGAAAACTTCCATAACTGGTGAAGGAAATTGACACACAAATCCAGGATATGCAGAGAGTCCCAAACAAGATGAACCCAAAGAGGGCCAAGCCAAGAAACATCATAATTTAAATGCCAAACATTAAAGACAAAGAGAGGATCTTAAAAGTAGCAAGAGAAAGTAGTTAGTCACCTACAAGGAAGCTCTTATAAAGAGTGTCAACTGATTTCTCAACAGAAGATTTTCAGTCCACAGGGGATTGGCAAGAAACATTTAAAGTGATGAAAAACAAGGAGCTACAACCAAGATTACTCTACCCAGAAAAGCTATCATTTAGAATCAAAGGACAGATAAGGATCTTCCCAGGAATGAAAAAGTTAAAGGAGTTCATTATAACCAAAGCAGTATTATATGAAATGTTGAAGTGTTTCTCTATAAAGAAGAAAAAAAGATTAAAAATATGAACAATAAAATGTCAATAAATACCTTATCAATTAACAATTAAATCTAAAAAACAAAATAAACAAACAAACAGAACAGAAACAGACTCATATAAACATAGAACATTTTGATGGTTGCCAGATCCAAGGTGTGTTGGGGGGTGAGCAAAAAAGGTGGAGGGATAAAGAAGTATAAATTGGTTGTTACAGAATAGTCATGGGGATGTAAAAGTACAGTATAGGAAATATAGTCAATAATATTCTAGTAACAATTTATGGTGTCAGATGGGTATGAGACTTATTGGGATGATTACTCAGTAAGATATAATGTCTAAACACTGGGGAGTATACCTGAAACTAATACACTATTATAAAACAATTTTAAAAAAATATGAGACTGTAGGCTGGGAAGCAAAGAGGCATGAAAAAGCAGGGGGATAATAAAGACAATGAACAAAACTACCTTTGTGTGTGTGGAGGGGTGTTCAGGTGCTGTATAACCAACCACGGGGGATGTACTTACTTTAAAGTTTATCATCTTCCTTTGAGGTAACAAACATCATTGGTTGGGTGTGTATCTTTCCTCCCCTTTCTCCAAGCACACAAAAACATGTACACACAGACACACACACACAAATATAAGAGGTTTGTCCAGAAAGCATCCATCCATGTACTATGAAAAAATAGAGACATTTATTGAAGATACCAGATACAAGAAACATTGCACATAGGACAATGATGCCTCAGTCCCCTTCATGGTAGACACCTTGGGACCTCATACAGTTCTTCCAATCACCATCAGCTGCCCCATCGCATTTTCTTGAATCTCATAGATGGTCTGAAGTCTCTTCCCCTTCAAGGTGATTTTAATTTTGGGAAGAGCCAGAGGTCACAGGGTGCCAGACCTGGGCTGTAGAGGGACTGAGTCACGTGGGTGATTTCATGTTTCACCAAAACACTCTGCATAAGACATGATACATGAATGAGCATGTTGTCTTGATGAAGTTTCCAATTACCAGTTGCCCATAGCTGAGGCCTTGTGAATCATCTGAATAATTTCCGTGAAAGAATGTTCAAGCTTAACACAAAATTTGATGCACATTTTTTGCTCTATTCACTCAGTCATTTTGAATGTGACAGCCACACACTATATATGCTCACTCAACTGTGTCTACCGACCCCACTGACTAGTATGGTGAAGTCATCATTGTTCACCCATGTGCATTCTAGTCCACTCTCCTTGACTGCCAGGTTATATCAGTGTTGCAGAAACCATTCTCATTATATTAACAATGGCTGGACTTTTTCTGGATAGGGCTTGTATATTAAGTTTGTTTGTTTGCTTTAAATGTGAGTAGATTATGTCCAACTATTTTTCTTACTTACTGCATTATGGACAGCACAGTATAGTGCATGTATATTTTTTAAAAAATATTTTATTTACTTATTTTTAGAGTGAGGGGAAGGGAAGGAGAAAGAGAGGAAGAGAAACATCAATGTGTGGTTGCCTCTCATATGCCCCCTATTGGGGAGCAGGCCCACCCAGACATGTGCCCTGACTGGGAATCAAACAAGCAACCCTTTGGTTCACAGGCCCACACTCAATCCACTGAGCTACACCAGCCAGGACTGAATGTATGTTTGTATATGTGCGTAAGAGTGTGTAGTGAATGTGTATGTGTATATGTGTATATGTATATACATATGTATATAGACAGACATAAATAAAATGTACATATAGCCTATTTTAATTCTATAGTATGCAATATCTACAAACCATATTTACAACTGACTGTTTCTGCCTCCTCCACCCACGGCTGCCCTTTCTGTTGACCATCCGCACCATGTTTCATAGACATCAACACTTGTTTTCTCACCTAGTCCACACAAGGTCCTGCTGAAGTGAAGGTCATTACTGACACTTATGTCACAGTGGCAGGCCTGAGCTGTGCATCCTAATGCCACAGTCTGTTCCCTTCTCTCTGCACCACATTGAAGCTCCTGGAAGTATCACCCCCATGACCGTCTGCAGTGTCCGGAAAGCCACTTGCAGGGATGTGCCACTTTTGTAGGGCTGTTGTAACAAATTGGCACAAACTGGGTGGCTTAAAACAGCAGGAATTTATTTTCTTCCGGTTCTGAAGGCCAGAGGTGTAAAACTAAGAAGCTCTAGAGATTAATCCTCTCTCCCCTCCTCTGGCTTGTAGACGCACAGCTCCAGTCTCTGCCCCCATCATCACATGGTGTTCTCCCTGTGTCCCTCTGTGTCCAAATGTCAAGGTGGATACCTGTCATTGGACTAAGGCACACCTTAATCCAGTATGACCTCATTGTAAGGTGGTTACATCTGGAAAACCCTTTTCCAAATAAGGTCAAATGCCCAGGTCCTGGGAAGACATGGATTTTAGGGGGACCACTCTTCAACCCATTATGGGGGGGGGCTAGTTATTTCAAGTTGAAGTGCAATTTTTTGAAAACTCATTTTGAAGTTCAAAAGTGCAAATGTTTGTCTCTAGAGAACCCTGCTTCTGCGTCCAACGCCATGGGAACTTGAAGGATGAAGGGTGGGGAAGGTGTGGTGCTGGGGCTGCAATGTGGACAGAAACCTTGAGATCAGTCTGAATTCTTCACTTCCCCTCCCACCCTCCTCTGCCCAGCTCACCAATCACTGTGTTTAGGTTCCCTCCCCTCAGAATCATGAGATCACTTCCTCTTCTCCAAAGGTCAGCACCCAATTCCTCACCTGAGCAGCAGCAACACCCTTGGGAGGGATTTCTTTACCTTCAGGCTTGCCCTCCTCCAATTCCTTTCTCTAACCTGCAGCAGCAATACCTGTCTAAATTTACAATTAAGCTCATGCAAAGCCTGCTCGCTCGCTGCCTTCAGGGCACAGCCCAAACTTGCTGGCCTGCCCAGGAGATCCTTGTTTCCCCGGGGCAGCCTCAGTGCTTACCCAACCCCGCCCCCAACCCCAATGCTGTGGCCTGTCATTCCTGCCATTCTCAGAACCCAACACACTCTCAAACACCTCCCTGCCTTTACATACCCCACTTCTGTCTGAAAGCTCCTTCCTTCCCTTGTTCACACAGTGTAGTAGGCTGAATGGTGAACCCCAGAAAGACATGTCTATGTCCTAACTTCCAGAACCCAAGAATGTGACCTTATTTGGAAATAGGGTCATTGTAGCTATAATTAACTTAAGACTCTTGAGATGACATCATCCTGGATGACCTGGGTGGGTCTGCACCCAGTGCCAGGTGTCCTTGTAGGGGAAAGGCAAAGGGAGATTTTACCCAGAGACGGGCGGAAGTGAACCCACAGAGGTAGAGATCAGATGGATGCAGCCTCAAGCCAAAGACTGCCTGCAGTCACCAGAAGCTGGAAGAGGCCGGGAGGGGTTGTCCCCCAGAGACTCCAGAGGGAGTGTGGTCCTGCAAACACCCAAAATTTGGACTTCTGGCCTCCAGAACTGTGGGAGAATAAATTTCATTGTTTTCAGTGACCCAGCATATGGTGATTTGTTCCAGCAGCCCCAGAAAAATAATACACATGGGTAGTCTCTAGGCTCTCGTGAAGAGCTGGCCAGTCACTGATGTCACAAGGGCATCTAGCTAAGAGGGTGAATAGGGACTGAATCCAGCTCACACTGGGCCTGCCAAGCAGTGTGGCCTGCACGAAACTGCCTCTTGTAAGAAGGGGCACCTGTTTCTTCTTCACACGGAGGCATCTGATGGGCCAGCTGCAGCCTGAATTCCTAGCTGCTCTTCAAGACTTTGCTCCGGGAATGCTCCTCAGGAAGCCATCCCTGGCCCACATACCCTCCCTCAGCCTAGTGTAGGCCCTGTACCTGCTCCTGTAACCCTTGATCATGCATTTACCCTGCTGCAGGACAACTGTCTGTTCACATTTGTCCCCTTCCCTGTATCTTAAAAGCAAGGACTTTCTTATTGCCTTTCCCCTCTACCTAGCACAAAGTAGGTACTCCAGACCCATTTAATGAATGAGCAGGAGCGCCCAATGGGGCTTTAGTGAGCTTGAGGCAGTGAGGAGGTACAGTCGGCAGGGGAGGGATGGGGTGCTTTTCCCAAAGAGATCCTGAATAGAGGCAATTTCATGTACACCACCGTTTTGCCTAAACTAGCCATCATCAAACAGAACCGAACGTTAAGGATCACTAGGACATGAATGTTTTATAAATGCCATATCTGATCCACTTTATCTTCTCCCTAATCGAGGCATCAGTGCCTAAGGGTGTTTCCATGTGAGCCAAGCACGCGCTCTGCACATCAGCAGGACCCAGGGCGCTGCATTCCGTGCACACACATATGAGCTCATGCGAGTCCCAAGGTGCTCATCTGGTCCAGATTTGAAGGAAACTATTTAGTTGGATGGAGAAAAACACATCATGTATCAACTTAATACCAAACAGATTTTATGACATACTGAAACTGCTTTTGATAATCTACTAATATATCAGAAGGGCTAATGAACTTTTAAAAAAAAGGAAAAGAAAAAGCATATCATTGTATGTTTGAGGTCTGGACAATGTTTGGGGAGTTTCACAGAAAGACAGAAGGACGCAGGGAGCTTTAGGGGAAGTTATCGAAAAGGCCCCCTGAGAAGCGATCTTGTCTTTTGTAGCAAGAGGTGTATTTTGCCAATTTATGAGCATAGGCATTTTTTTTTTTTTTTTTTTTGTCTGGCTGAAAACCAGGGTGGACTTTTCCAGAGATTAAGAAGGACCACAGCCCTGCCATTCTCACCCCCGCCAGGCACAGGCGGCCATAGCAGTTCCGGAGGGTGGAATCAAGGCCCGTCCTCTCTCTTGGCAGCACGCCAGCCCAGTGGGGGTTTCCCTGTCAGTGGACAGCCTGAGCCCCACTCGACTACCACTTGACCACACACCAAAATGGGAAAAATAGGGATTAAAATGATAAATTAGCTAAGAATTTTTGGCTGCTAGCAAAAACCAATTGTGGTTAGCATAAGAAAAGAGGTAATTGCTGGGAAGGGTATCAGAGAGATTAATCCAATAAAATGGAAAGTTAATGCACTGTGGGAAAGGCAAGGGTTGGGACAATTTTGTGTACTCAGTAGTGGGAGCTGCCATTCATGGGACAACTTCAAGTTCTGAGTGACCCACGTAGGGAGTGGAGTGGAGTGGAGTGGGAGTAGATTACTCAGCTAAGGGCAGAGCAAGTGGTCCTCAGGCAGGACGATTTCTTTAAGTCAGGGACCACTGGGATTGGTACCCACCAAAATGCCTACTTGAAGAACACAGTGGGAAAGTCTTAGGGCATATGGAAATTAAATATAAGTTTTTTGTTTGCTTGCTTTTTTTTAATGCAGAATTTTTACCTGGGTGTGGTGGGGAATGTGGTACTGTCCCCTGGGATGGGGGATGGGTGTTTGGAAACTGTCTTGATCTTAGACTGTCACAATATCTGAGAAGGACCAGAGACGGGCCACTATTGGCCCTTAGAAGGCAAGGAGACAGGAAGCTCAATTTGTTGCAATGCCCCAATTGAGAAGCTTCTCATGTAATTCAGGCCATTCCTGGCTAAATCTGTACGGCACTCCTAGGTGATGAGGAGAAGGAATATTACTGTTTGTATTTATTTTTGTTCTGAGAGAGGTTGTTTTCGTTTGAGGGTGTTTTTATTTTACTGCATTATATTTTTTACATAACCATATCAAGAAAGGAATGAAGAATATCTTTCAGACTGGAAGCATTTGTTCAAATGCTGTGCTCACATTAGGACGTACAGCGGATGGTCTTTCCCATCAGGGCTCCTCTAAGAGATACTGTCAAGAGGTTCTCAGTGATCAGCCATGCTTACAGGTCAAAGGCCACACTGTTTTAGGACCCCATACACGGAAAGCATAGGAGGAATTTGGGATGAGGGGCCAATGGTGAGCCCACCCCCCTCCGTTCCTGGACAGAAGCAGAGTAACCCTTTGTAACAAAAGAATCATTTGACCTTTTCAAAAATAAGAGTGAAGTCAGAAGTCAGGATTGCCTGTGTGGTAAGCTTCAGGGAAATGCAAAGAATTTTTTTTAAAAAAGAAGTTCTCAGAAGGAGACTGTAGGAAAATGTCCCCTGACAGCTGGGGCAGCCATATTGGCCAAAATTAATGTGCAAACGTGATTAACCTCATTTCATTTTTATACAGGAAACCAGAGGGATAGATAGCTAAGAAACAGACTCACTATTTCTGGCTCTTGGCTGGTTCTAGCTTTCAGGGGACACTCCCTTCCTCAGAGAGGGAGCTGTTTTTATGGTGAGGGACTCACGTGCTTCTTTATTGCTACATTTTTCTTTGAATCATGGCTGGCAATCAGGCACTCAGATTTGACTATTTACCTTTGGGAATCTTCGGAGTATGCGAAGAATTCCCCCATCTGTCTTGCTCAGGATGTGGGCAGATGAAGAAGTAGTAACAACCAATAGCTTTTGCATCTGCTTGGCTGGTGTTGGGAAAGAACGCTTGCAATGAGCCAAGGAGACATTCATCAGTGCTAAGTGAGGGCAAACAGAGGCATATCCTGGGATTTCATCTACTTCTGCAACTGTCCTCTGATCAGAGGGAATGGGGATGGGAAATCCCACCTTTGAGAGGTGAAAGACAACCTGTGACTTACACAGAGAATTGCTGAAATTGACAAAAGAATGGAAGGCTGTTCCATAAAGTACAAAAAGAAAAAAAGAAGCAATTCAAGGCAATAAATATTTATCGAGCATCAGGCACTATGCTAGATAACTCATCATCACAACAGCAATAATAAGGAGAGTGTGTTTGCAGTTCTCCTTCAAGGTGCCAGGCACTGTTTGAAGGATGCTATATGTGTTAACTCACTTAATCTCCAGAACAAAACTAGCGTGCATACCTGCTAGTTCCCTCCCCACTGCTAGGATGCTGAAGCAAGGCACCAAGGCTAAGCACCTTCCCAGAATTAGCCAGGCAGTAAGTGCTAGAGCTGGGAGGTAAACTTGGACAGTGAGTCTTCAGAGTGTGGGCCTTAAATCGCTGCATTATAGTGTCTCTTGAGACAGGATTACTCTCCTCAAGATGGTTACAGGAAGATGGACCCATAAACAGGTAATACAAGTATCATATGGACAGAAGATGATGGGTAGATGTGGGCTGTTTGGGAAGCCCTGCCCAGTCCAGGGGGTGCAGGTGCCTGCGGGAGGTGGTTTCTAACCAAATCTTCAGGAGTAGGTAGGATTGAGTTTGGCAGGTGAAGAAGCAGAGGGAGAATGACCAAGGCAGCAGGAATAAAAAAGGTGTGTGTGCAAGGAGCAACAAGTACTCTGGAGGTGGGAGAGTATGAAGCACAAGGAGGAGGGCGGGGTGAGAGACAGTGGGCCCCTGACATGTTAAAGGCACACCACATACATCTCTTGGATGAACATGTGTGTCTCGGAGGGCCAGGTTAAGGGGTTTGGTGGTCTTTGGAGGGAGGGGGGATTTAAGCAAAGGAGTACTATGATATTAGAAAAATCATTTTAGCAACACTGTTGAAGATGTATACACATTTTAGGCTGGGAGGAAGGCAAGTTGATGTGTCTGTTCCAGAATTTTATAGGGAAGATTTGTATCAGAAACTGAGAAGTGGGCCAAAGGGTAGGTCTAGAAGTTACAATGTTCTTTTGACCAAAAGTTAGTCTATTGATCCAAACATAGTATTTACTCAATTAAATACACAAATTAAACCATGACACCATCACCCTAAGGAATTTTAATATATGCGTGACTAGCTTTTTACTTTTCTTTAAAAAATTTCCTTAGTTCCTTCTTCCTCCTCCTTCTTCTCTCCTTTCTTCTCTTATTTTACTTATTTCATTAGCTGGCTGCATTGGCTCCAAACCATAGCTCAACCTCACCTCAAGAGTTAAAAATGGAGACACAAAGGCCACGTAGGAAGCTACTGCCATGAGCTGGACGAGCAATGAAGCTGAGGGCTGGAACTGGAATGGGGTTAGGAAAGGAGAAGAGGTGGCATGTTTGAGAAAGAGGTAAGAGCTGCAATGGGTCCGCCAGGTGTGCACAGGAGCCAGGGTGCCCCCGAATTAGAGGGGCCGGGAGGAATTCTGGTTTCTGGCCTGGATGGCTGTCATGTACTGGATTGGACTAAAACTCTATTTAGTTTTCTCCATAAAATAAAAGACGCATTTTTCATTTTCACTAGTAACTGTATTGGTTTGGGAATTTTGAGTATGTCAGCTATCCCCCACTATTGGCTTCTAGTGAGCAGAGGCCAAGGGTGTTGCTAAACACCTTCCCATGCATAAGACGGCCCCACAGCAAAGAATTATTTGGCCAAAATGTCAATAGTAACTCAGAAACTTCACACACCACTTCTGACATGTTTGATCAGTCACAGCACTTCTCCATACACTGCACAAATCTTTTTTGCATTTCAGTTGCATTTTTACTTTTCTTGAAATAATAAAGTGCAATATGCTACAAATGTTCATACCTTCCTCCATCTTCAATATTAAATGGCTGCACAAAATTTCACCAACTTGATAAAGTTTTTTTAACGCACACTGATATAACAACTGTCACAATACGATCTAACAAAACTGTTTCGAATGAAGTTAAGACAACTAAGCATACTGCTAGAGACATCGTATGGAAAAAAAATGAACTTTTTGGCCAACCCAATATTTAAATACAGAGCATAGAATAAGAAACATACCTGGGAAGGAAGCTGATGGGTTAGTTTAAGGCATGTGGACACATCCATCATGCAGTAGATAGATCAGAAACAAAGGCAGCAACGACAGCATTGGAAACGTAAATTCAGTGTGCATTAGCTAGAGGCTGTGATAGCTAATTTGAAAGATGACCACCATTTATTCTGTCCCTGAATGCACTTGCCAGTCCCCCATCCACAGGAGGAGCTTGATTCCTCTCCTCTTGAATCTCATTTAGACTTGTAAATGCTTGGACTGATAATTTTATACTGTTAAAGAGACATTCTGGGACTTCTGAGTTCAAACCTTGAGGGAACAGGCATTTTTTAGTCAATTCCTCTTGGAGCACTCCCCTGGGAGCATAGGATGGAATACAGCTGGCATGCTATGAGGAAACCCAAGCCATGAACCCCTAGAATCATAGTAATGAATAGTTGGTACTGCGTTTTAACCACTAGTTCAGTTTAATATAATACATAGCAATGGAAACAGAAATCAGTACCTGAACGTGAAGTGGTGCTATAACAAAAACCTGATAGCTATGACATTGGCTTTAAAAGCTGGCAGGAGGCAGAAGCTGGGAGGGCTTTGAAAAGATACAAAGGCTGAATGCAGTAAGGAAATTTCTGCTGAAGATTTGAGAATAAGGGACCTGAGTCTCGAGTTGTCAGAATAATTAGTGAAAGAAATAAGAGTGTAGAGCCAAGAAGCAGGGTGGCGGAAGAAAAATAACTAAAAAGAAGCATCAGGCATAAGGAAGGGCTCTAACTAAACTGACGTAGCCAGATTCTTGCTGAAGACAAACCACAGTGAGCAAACGTTACTGGGGGGATGGTGGAAGATGAGGAATTCGATTATGTATTGAGGGTGATTGGATACAGAGGATGGGGAATTCTGGCTAAACCAACTTAGCAGGATTCTTATTCAAACTGGACAATGCAGATGTACACAGAAGTCCCCAAAATGGGCCTGGTTGAAAAAAAGTTCAGAGGAGCTTGAGAAGAGTTTGGTCAATGAGAGAATCCATGTCACACTTCCCCATCAAGAGGTAGAGTGTAGCCCTGGCTGGGGTGGCTCAGTGGATTGAATGCTGGTCTGCGAACCAAAGGGTCTCCAGTTTGATTCCCAGTCAGGGTACATGCCTGGGTTGTGGACCAGATACCCAGTAGGGGGTGCATGAGAGGCAACCACACATTGATGTTTCTCTCCCTCTCTTCCCCTCTCTCTAAAAATAAATCAATAAAATGTTTTTAAAAACCTTAAAAAAAAAAAGAGGTAGAGTTTATTTCCCCTGGGCTGGCCTTGTGACTGCGTTGGTCAACATGAGGTAATAGAAGGACATCTGGGACTTTGGAATCTTCATCTTAGGAAAACTGGCAGCTTCTACCTCCCTCCTTGTAGACCAGAGTCACCATCTGTAAGGAAGCTCCAGGTCCATGAGGCAAGGAATGCATACAATACCAAAGTCCAATACTGGTCAGCCCTAGTTGAGCTTCCAGTCAGTGGCCAACACCAATTGCCAACCATTGGAGATCATTCTGGAATACGATCCCCCTCAGCAGCCCAGTCAATACTACACAAAGCAGAGGGATCACCCACTTAACCACAGAGTTGTGGAGATCATAATTCACTGTTGTTTTCAATCACTGTTAGGTGATTTGTTGTAGCAACGTGTAACCAAAACAGATAAAGACCAATACATTGAGTGGATGAAATATCTCCAAGAATGCATATAAAATCATAAAACAAGAACAACACTGGAGAAGAACAAGAATTTTAGGTGGTGAGAAGCTGGCTCCAAAAGGAGACCGAGAAGAAATGTTCAAAGAGGTAGAAGGAGATCAGGAAGAAGCAACATTGCAGAAAGCAAAGGAGGGTTACTTGAAGATGGAAGAAAAGGCCAATAATGTCAAATGCAGCAAAGAGTTCTAGACAGACAAGGAAGGATGTGGCAATCTGCTATCAGTTGTGGTAATGTGAAGTCATTGATGGCCTTTGCCAAAGCTGCGTTGGCAAGGTGGTAGAAACAGAAGCCCAGTCACAGGGGGTGAACCATTTTTAGTCAGGAAATTTTACTTAGTCATAGACAGTAAAAACGAGAGGAAACAACAGGCACAAGCATCTCGTTCAACCAGGTGTCTTGAAAGGAAGTAAGAGTAACAGGACACTTGGTAAATGGGGTCACTGGGTCAGAGAAGTGTTATACGAACAAGCACATTTATGCTTTCCAATCAAGTTCTAAGTTGCCTCATTTTTTTTCTTTCTTTCTTTCTTTCTTTTTTTTTTTTTTTTACAAAAGGCCATCTTCAGACAGATGTGTGACTTCAGCTGTTGTTGGTTCACATGGTTCTGTGTGAAAGCTGAGCAGAACTGAACTTTTGTGGAGGGTGATGTTACGTGCCGAAAGGAGCACTGAGTGGGGTGTTCTCCCTTGGGGTGCCACTAGCCAACTACAGCAAATCCGTTTACTTCCAGACCTCCACTCCCCTTACCTTCAATAAGTGGTAACATTCTATAAAGTGATTTCATTCTCAAAAACTTCTACATGCCATTACAATCTGTTGTTCTTTTTTGTTTCCTGGAAATCTGGAGTCTAAATCACCAAACTTAAGCAAAATACTTGCAGCCCCAAAGCCTTTGCTGAAAGCACATACAATACTCTAATTTCTAGCCCATATTCTAGGAGGCGGAGCTTAATAAAGGACTTGGCAAAGGGTCAGGTCCTTCCCGAGCCCTCGGGGCCAGAGTCACCCAGAAGAGGTGATTCTGGGCCCCAGGGATGATGAGCCAACACCTTCCTTTTGGGAAATCGAGGTCTTTGAGTGAGCCCAGAGGTAAACCAGGCTACCAAGCAAAAAGGGAAGAACTGGGGACTTGCCAAGTATAATTTAGTCCCTAAAAGGACAGCTTACATGGGTTGGGGAGACAGATCTCTGTCACTTAAGGTGTTGCAGAGACAGGAACACACCCCAACCCTTTTAGGATCTCTCCGTTTTGAGGGTCAGCCTTATCTAGCATCTCTTTTTTAATATTTAAAATTTAATGGAGTATATTATTTCTCCATCAACTTCTTTGCTTTCTATTTCTAATTTATCCTTTCATTTTTACTGTATGATACCTTTGCTCCCAGGAACAATTAAAAATAAAGCCAGTGGTTTTTGTACAGTGAGGAAATATATTTAATTGGTATTACCATACTTTCTTTTTTAAAAGGAAGAAAATAAACTAGAAAGAAAAATCTCTCACAACTGCCACCCCAAATCCTGACACCTTAACTTCAATATTAGCAGTGTGATGGGAGGAAAAATATACTTGTGACAGAAAAAATAATTTATTTCCCATCAGGTTCTAAAGAGGAGGACTCTCTAAGTGTCTGGGCTAAGTGGAGTGATGAGTGTGAGTGTGCAGCTGGAAGAAGGCTTTGGAGAGCTAGCTCGAGTTGCTTTAAGAAAAGGAAGAAGGAAGAGACAGAATGGGGGAGGGAGAAAAAGAGAATTCTGGAGAGGCCAGAAACGCTGGTGCCTGTCGAGCTACAGTAGCCTTTGGACAGGGTCGGGTGGGGCAACAAAGCAGCTATTCGCTGGGAAGAAACATCGCAGGAAGACCTGAGGTGCCTGATGGAGGTACCCGTTGCTGTGCCCCGGGCTGTGCGATACAACCTCCTCCACCGTTCCTCACCAGCCTCTCCCTTCGTGTGGTGGTTGAGAACATAGAGTCTGGAGCCAGAGTCTTTGTTTCAACTCCTGGCCCTGCACTCACCACGGGCTGTGCAACTCTGAGTGATTTAATCTAGCATCTGCCTGCTTTGGCTTCCTCATGTGTAAAACAAAGATGATAATAGTACTTTTCTCAAAAAGTTCTTGTCCGAACTAAAAGTGTTATTCACAAAAAGGCCTCACACGTACTTTACTACTGCTTACCAATGCTTTCTGAAATTCACTTTTTTTTTTTTGGTTTGGGGAGGATGTGACAAAGGTCCAAGTTTTATTTTATGGTAACAAGATGAGGACAAAGACTGCTCCTAGGGGCCACTCACATCTGATGCTTTTGTAATAGTTATTACTACTATTAATATAATTCTTTCAGATCTCCCTCTTAATATGCATCCATACCTCATGTATTGCTTTATTAATTTTGCATTTATATCAATTCATTATACTTTCATTCAAGGAATTATTATTCCTCCACTCATTTGACAAGTATTTATTGAGTGTCTCCCACTTTCTTCATGTCAAACATTGTTCCAGATCCTGGGAAATAACGTAGTTAAGATCCCTGCTCCCCGTGTTTATGTTCCCCAGGAGAAGGCAGACTACCATCATAACAACAAATTAAACTAATGAGATAACTTAAATACTGTGATGACAATGAAACGAGACTGTGGGTTTGACTTGAGGACTTGAAATTGACATGAGGAGAGTCACTCCTTTGGACAGCATGGTCCAGGAAGACCTTTTTGGAAACCTAACACTTGAGCTAAAAAAAACACAGAGGAGGCAGCCACATAAAGGTGTTAGGCTGAATATTCTAAACAAGAAAGGAAAATGTCCAGAGACTTCAAAATAGAAAAACCCTGGTGTGTTTAAGCAATTGGAGGAAACCCAAAGGGCTGGAGCATGTCGAGGGAGGGCCAGAGTGGAAGGACATGAGGTCAGAGTGGTGGGGAGGAGCTGTATCTGCCAGGCCCCCAGATGTCTTGGAAGGGAAGTGTATGTTTTATTCTAAGTGCAATGGGAAGCCACTGGAGAGTTTTAGGCAGAGGAGTAACAGAATCTAATTTACCACATGCAAATAGATATTGATTTAATACATACTGTATTAAGTACACAGTATGTAGCCGTGGAGGACAGTATCAAGATGGATTGAAGAAGGCCAGACCATCTTTGCTGCTATACAAAAGATTGTGGAGGGGCAAAAGAGGAAGCAGGAAGTCCATTTAGGAGAATTCTAGAAGAGAGAACCAGGTGCTTGGACTACGGTGGTAGCTGAAGAAGAGTGTAGGGATTTTGACTATATTTTGGATATAGAGCCAAAAGACCCTTCTAATGACTTGCTAATGGGTGTTGGTAGAGGAAACAGGACAACAGAGAACTTAATAATGATGAAGAATACAGACTTTCCAGAATTAGTTCAGAAAAGTTACAAAATGAACAAACAATACAACAAATAGCAACAACAACAAATACTGAGAGAAGGGGAGAATCTGATTTCCAAAATTGCTACATTGTCTTATTTAAAATGTCTAGTTTCAACAAAAAGTTATAGATGTACAAAGAAACCAGAAAGTATGAGCTTTACATAGGAAAAAAAGTAGCCAATGGAAATTGTATCTGCAGAAGCACAGATATTAGACTTACTAGACCAAGACTCTAAATAAACTATTTTAAATATATTTAAAGAGCCAAAGGAAATCATATCTAAAGAACAAAAGAAATGTATGCAAAGAATGTCTCTTCAAAGAGAATGTTAGTAAAGTGACAGATGCAAAAATATGCTCTAAGTCCTTCATATTTGTAAAATATATGACATTTGCTGAAGCAAATATATCAAATGTTAGCATGGATTTTGGAATCATAACCAAGCAAGTTTAGTGATGTACTGTTTTAAAATTTACTGCGAGTTGCAATGCTCCATTGAAGCTGTTTCTCTCTCTTGCATGTATCACTGTTGATCTTCCCTTTTTTCTCTCTCTCTTAGTTGCCTACTGTTATATAACAAATTATCTCACACCTTACAGCTAGAATAAAAATATTTATATTGTCTCACAGTTTGTGAGGATCATGAATCCAGGCAAGGCTTAACTGGGAGATTCTAACTGAGGCTCTCTCGCACAACTGCAGGCAAGGTATCAGCTGAGGCTACACTGGAAGGCTTGACTGGAAAAGGAGACACTTCCAAGCTCACTCGCATGACCATTGACAGGCCACAGGTCCTTGCTGGCTGCTGGCTAAAGACATCAGCTCCTTGCCACGTGGGCCTCTCCACAGGGCTGATCACTACATGGATGCCTACTTCCCCTAGATTGAGAGATCTAAGTGAGAGACTGGGAGTGTGAGTTCAAGAAGCCACAGTCTTTTTTATAACCTAACATTTTCATAACAACATCCAATCATTCTCTGCCACATTCTATTTGTTAGAAGTTAGCAAGTCCAACCCACCCACAAGGAAGGGGATTGCACAAGTGCACAAATACCAGGAGGCCAACTTCTACCCAATCCTAGCCACTCTTGGTGGGCTAGACTGTCCTTGGTTGCAAAGAGAAACAGGAAAAATAACAGTAGCAAGTTTCCACAATTGCTGAGAGTTCAAGCCCATTTAATAAAGTCATGAGAGGAACAGTCACTGGTCTCCTCCATATCGGAAAAACCGCCACTAGGAAAAGTAAGGCAATGTGCATCCACCCCCATTTGTCAAATTTATATACTGCCTGTGACCAAGCCAGTAAGAAATGTACCAGCTCTGCGTTACTCAAGAAGTTTCCAAGTCCACAGTCCCAAGTAAAATTATTTGCATTTGCACTACAAGATCCTTGTAATTTCATCCTCTGTTCAGTGCACAAATCTTCCTAAAGTCAGCAAACCTCTCCCAAAGTGATGTTACTTTTCCTCCCCTAATTATACCCCCTTCATTTGCACATGACATTTCTCAGGACAATATCATTCATACAGGGGAGAAGCACCAGGAATGCTCCCTCTGGCTGTTGCCTCATCACCCTCTTGCAAGCAACAGAATGTAAACACTTAACTGGCCTCCCCATTCTTCCCTCCTCTGCTCTCCCTCTGTGTCTTGCTGTTTGGTGCAAGTTCCCATGAATTCACTCACTTAACAAATTCTGTATCCAAAATTAAACTGTGTATTTTTCCTCTCTAATGAAACACTACATTACTGATTAATAGTTCCTCAAACTCTTCTTGTTGACATTTTCTTCCCAGGAATGACTACCTTCAAAAACATAGATTTCCAAGTAAGATGAAAATGTCACAAAGTCCAATAAAAGTCACAAAAGAGCAATGAAGCAAAATCAGGTGAAACCAGATGATTGCCAAAAAATTTTCTTCATTTATGTCCTGCATGTCCACAATACCACTCCCCTATTTCCTAGTACCAACTTGATCAAAAGTGTTGGCTTTTCTAGAACATAAATAATTAGGATTAAATTGTAAATAGCCATGCCTTTTTTTTTTTTCTGTGAACTAAAGCAGCTTTCCACTCAGAGACTCTAAAAAGGAATCATTATAACCCAGATAAGATTCCATTCTCCAACTCTGCACCCCCCACATCATCGCTTCCTGACAGTCAGAGAGCAGAATTGTCAACTTCTTCATCCTGGTGTTCTGTATTTGTTAAACTGCTATTTCCATGACTTCAAAAGGTCTAAAATCCCCTATCTGAAATTGAATTCCCACACTTAAAAAAAAAAAAAAAA